>JASDQU011249859.1:45200-55687 GCA_032191745.1 Picea mariana
ACGGGGAGCAACATGGATCATACATCATGTTGCTCACCCAAAAGTTGTAGTCCTCGGATAGATCTTTCTAAGGAGGTATGGAACGTGTCAAACGGAGATCGTATGCCAAAGTTACGTCCCCGGGAAGTTGATGTACCAACTTACACAAACGGAGCCCATAGTCTTGGTGTTTCATCTCCTAGGGTTAGGTCTTTGGATGTTTAGGGTTTTCCATTGTCTCTCAATAATAATAGGCCTTCGAGCCTCATTGTAACATAGTTCAGAGGCCAGTAGCCGCCACATCTCTTCTCAGAGATAAGCTACCAACGCCCTAGCTAGTTTATTTCCATTTTGTCTGTAAGCATATTTCAGTCATTTGCTATTAATGAAGTCTTATTTCTGCTGCATCTCTGCGTTTATGTGTATTTATGTATTTCATTGTGTTCCTACATAAATCCGGATCACAATGTCTAGGGTTTGAAACTTGCGATTATGAGAGAAATGCATAACGTGCCTTATGTTGGGCACCCTTAATATCAAAAGACTGTGGCAATAGTCAATATCCATTACTTTGGCCAGGTATGAAGAAAGAGATTACATAATACATTTCCAGATGTATGGAATTACGAAAGGTTAAAGCTGAGCATAGGCACCCAGCTGGATTGCTGCAACCTTTACCCATTCCTGAGTGGAAGTGGGAAGTGGTGACAATGGATTTCATCACAGGATTGCCCATAACATGCAAGCATCATGATTCAATTATGGTAGTGGTGGACAAGCTTATGAAAGTTGCCCATTTCATTCTATTAAAGGCTACTCACAAGGCAGCGGAGGTTGCTGATATTTTTATGAAGGAAGTGGCACGATTGCACGGAATTCCCAAGACAATTGTGTCTGACAGAGACACAAAATTTACCTCAAATTTATGGAAAGGGTTATTCAAGGGATTCAGAATGAATCTGAATTTTAGTACAACCTATCATCTTGAGTCTGATGGGTAGACAGAGCGGGTGAATCGAGTGATAGAATACATACTGAGGATGTATGTGATGGACAAACCATTGAAATGGGAAAACTACCTACACTTAGTAGAATTCGCCTATAACAATGGGTATCAAACATTATTGAAGATGAGCCCATTTGAAGCACTTTATGGCAGAAAGTGCAATACTCCAGTAAGCTGGGATAACCCAGTTGATAGAGCGGTAGTTGGGCCAGAGTTGCTCAAGGAAATGGAAGAGCAAATGCTGAAAATTAAGCAGAATTTGAAAGTTGCCCAAGATAGGCAGAAACATTATGCTGATAAAAATAGAACCCACAGAGAGTTTAAAGTGGGAGATCATGTTTTTCTAAAAGTAAAGGCCAATAGAAGTTCCCTGAGGCTGGGAAATTGTTCCAAGTTGTCAGCCATATTTTGTGGGCCATTTGAAATCCTAGAAAGGATTGGGCCAGTTGCATATATGCTTGCATTACCTACATCCATGACTATACATAATGTGTTTTATGTTTCGTTACTTAAGAAATATATACCTAATCCTAATGATGTGATTGACTGGAATGTGATCCAGGTGGAACAAGAAGGTGTCTTGCAAGTGCATCATGTGCGCATATTGGACCAGAAAAGAAAACAGCTCTGGAATCGAGCCATAGGATTTGTAAAGGTCCAATGGACCTGTTACGGTCTTGAGGACGCAACATGAGAGCATGAAGATGCTATGTGGGCAGAATACCCGCATCTTTTTGAATATTTTGGAGATCTTGTTGATGATGTGTGAAATTTTCACTGAGGACAGTGAAAAAATAAGGGGAGGGGATTGTAATACCCCAAGGACGTGCCCCAATTGCATTATGAATTGTAATTATGTTTTATAGGCTGGTGAGCCAAGTTTATATAAGCTGGTGGTCTTATGTGTTTATTAGGCCAGAGAGCCTAAGTGTTGAAGGCCAAGAGCCTGGTTTTTGTACATGTAATGATGCACATTATTAATAAAAACATTTATGCATGTGGATCGACCACGATGAATGAGTGATGGGGGACTAAGCTTACACAAAGTCTGGGTAAGGGAGAGGGGGCTGAAAGGTTGGGAGAAGGGATAAGCTTAAGAGCTTAAGACCTTGGGGATAATAATTAAATATTATCCCAAAGCTGTGTAAATGTTTATGTTTTATCCTAAGTTCCTGGTTGGGGGAACATGTGAAAAATGGGGAGCATGCAGCCCCAGGGAGACAAGTGTCGACCTGGGCGCATGCAGTTAAAACTAGAGAAGGGAGCCGTGTTGGGGAGGCGACCTCCCATTTTCCATTCTCCGTCTGAACTCGCGGGTGTCCATGATCGACCTCTATTTCGATGTTTGTTCCGGGGAATTCTTACCTAAACCGTTAAGTCTCTGTGTGGGATCTATGTACACCCTCACGCATCTTCGAAACTAGAACCGTGAACCCGTCCTGTGTTGCATGGTTGAGAAACCCAAAATTGCCTGAGTCATTTTGTGCTATCCCAGTGGGTTGTTGTGGCCGCACAGTTCCTGACTGTGTGAGGTTGTTGCCATTGACTGTGCGTTGTTGAGCCTTGTTGTTGTGTTCTCAATGTGCTGGAATTGTTCAAAAGAACAGGTTGCCAAGCCTGTGAGTGACTCTCTCCAGGTAAGAGAGTGCGCGGAGGAAGTGAGAACTCCTGGAAGGGGTCCTGTAGCTACCACAAAGTTCAAAGACTTCTGGTCCAGTCTGTTGTTGAAGCCCAAGGCAAGGGAGGTTTAGCAGCCAAAGGACTGTCCTGGTGACAGTGAAGGTGTATACTCCTGGGGTGGGACATGCATGTGGGAAATGAGGGTCTGTGAGAAGTGGGTGTAAGTGACTCCTGGGAGAGAATCCTTCCTCTATAACTTTGTGTCTTTCGTTGACCTTGCCTAGCCTAGGATTCCTTGCCTGATGGAGCTTAGTCCTAGCTCTGGAGTGACCTACTGCTGAGAGTGATGAGCAACGTGGTCTAAGGCTGGGAGGTTCGTGGAAGATCTGCACACAGTTGGTGGAATTACTACAGTTTCAAATATAAGTATCAGTTTGTGCTTAATATTGTGTTTTGCATGCCTGTGATGCTTATATGTTACCATGTATTATGTTGCGCTCATGAATTATTGTTAATTTCTTTGATGATGTATATTAGCAGTAATCTTGTGCTTACTATGTATTGTTTAGAACAATCTTTTAATTAGATTTAATATGCATGTTATATATATAAGTATGAGAATGTTCCGCGTAGTAGCGTTGCCCAACAAGTGGTTTGATGGTCGGGGATGTTACAATATACATCAATGATGGAGACATTGGTGCAACATAATTTGGAAAATTCTTAGGAGGATGACTCACTCAAAAAGAGGTCTTTGCATCTTTGACTTGTTTAGATACCTCCTACAATCTCTAAGTAAACCACCTAGGCTTCCCGACTTAACTAGAAGGTAAAGAGGCATCGACTCCATCTCCAAAAACTTGCTTATCTAAATTTGGAATATTTGATTCCTATGGAGAAAAACTTGGTACACCAAGCTTATCTCCCTCCTCTACCCCCATAGGAGGCTCTCAAGACTTAAAGGACCAAGGATCCTTATCAAACATCATGTCTCCACTCACTACGATCTTCTACTGTGATGGTACATAGACCTTGTAATTCTTGGAGGAATCATTATAGCCAACAAGAATACCCTTCAAACTAGAGGGTTTAAGCTTCAATCTTTTCTATTCTAGAATATGACTGTAGAGAAAATTTCCATAGACACAAAATTGAGAAAAATTTAGTTCCTCTCTTGTGAAATATTTCTCTAGACTCTTGTCCTTCAATTCCCTATAAAGACACTTATTTGAAATGTTTACAACACAATTGCAGGCCTCTACCAAAAGAAACATGGGAAAATCTAGGTCACAAATCATGGCCTTTATTGTCTCTATAATATTCCTATTTTTCCTCTCTATAACACCATTTTGTTGAGGGTTGTAAGGGACAATTAACTCCCTCTTTATCCCTACATCCTTACAAAAGGCATCAAAATCCTAGATATACTTACCTCCATTCTCAAACCTCAAAAATATTAATACTCTTACCCACTTGATTCTCCACAAGTTTTGAACTCTTGCAACTTTGTAAAGGCCTCATTTTTTGTCTTCAAGAAGTAAATCTAGGTTTTCCTCAAGGAATAACCAATGTATGAAACATGGTAAATGTTACTCGACAATGAATTTGTTTCCATAGGTCCACACACATTTGAATGAATCGAAAGAATAATCCCTCTCGATCTATGCTCACTACTTGGAAAAGCAATTTTGGCATGCTTGCCAGAGTGCACATCCCTTGCACACTCCATTTTTCTCAATATTGAAGTCTGACATTCCATAAACTATGTCCTTCAAGAGAGGTAAAGCTCCATAGTACAAGTGGCCTAATTGTTTGTGCCATAACTCACACAAATTGTCACTACCACGCACCAAAGCTCCACGCTTTATCAAATCTACTAAAAGCCTATAAAGGCCACCCACATGCACTCCTTTGGCTAAAACTCGACCAAGATCTGGGTTGCATTTTCTAATGGTCACTTGTTGAACATCAAACTCAACCACACACTTAAGATCTATTAAGAAAGAAACTAAAAAAAGATTCTTTATTAATCAAGGAACTAACAACATATCATGTAGCTCAAGAACACCATATGATGGCATGCGAAATAAGATAGAACCCATCCTAATCATTGAGTATGTGCTATCATCACCAAGCTCCACCTACATGTTGAAATCATGTTCTTGCAATTTGAAGAAAGTTTATCTATTCGATGTCATGTATCTGGAAGCTCCACTATCCACATACCACCCAATGCCAGAAATGGTGTTAGTTTTAAGGCACAAAAATATGGAGAAAGTTATCTCTAGTCTAGATGCAAGCTCATCAACTCCTGCAGAAGCTTTTGCACTCCTTGCAAATTGCTTTTTCTATTCTTGCTTACCTTTCCCCTCCTTAGAACACTGAGAAGCATAGAGGCCATTTTTGTGGCACTCAAAGCACTTCACATGGCTCATATGTTTCTTTCCTTAGTTCGAAGAACTTGAGTCTTCCTTCTTATTCTTATAACCCCTCCCGTGTCCTTTCTTGCCTCCCTTCTTCATCCTCCCAATGAAGGCAAGATTTTGAGCCACTTCATCTCTAGAAATTATTATCTCCAACCTTGTTTCCTCTTCAACGAAGTCATCCCACAATTTCTCAAAAGTGGCCAACTTATCACAAGCAGATGAAAAGAATCCATTCAAATTTATCCGAACTAACTCACCCTCATCAACCTTGTCTCCTATGGTTGTGAGTTTGTATCTCCACTTAGTGATCTTCATCAGATAGCTCACCATAGTATCAATATTGTTCATGCATGCACCAATGAGTTTGTTCTTCAGAAGCATTTCCTACACTCTAATGTAGAATGGCCAATGCATTATACATATCATTTGTCATCTTCTTCTATATGATGTGAAGGATCGAGTGGTCCTTCACCTAATCAAGGACGTTTTGCTTCACCTTGGCCAACTTCTTATTATGTTCTACCAAATCCTCGGGATCGGTGAGAGGTATAACCTCTTTGTCCACAAGATACCACAGTTCAACTTCCTCCAAGAGATTCTCAACTTACATTTCCATGGTACAAAATCAGAAGTGCCCTCCAACATGTGACAATCTTGGATATCAACATTAGCCACTGCTGCAAAACCTCAAAAACAGACTTCAAAAAACATATCAGCATCAAAAGAAATCAAATATGCAACCTCTCCTAAGTGCAGATCACTTATCTCAAGTTAAGATTAACTCAAATGATTGGATGATCCTGGGCATCTCACTCAACAACCTATCACTAGTCCACGTGCCAATAACTATCACAACTTCAATCAATAGAGTGCAAGCATCAGACCCACTAAAACCTTTTGACAACACCCTGTCACAGGAAACTAATCTCTTGTTCACAAAATCCTAGAAGATTTCAATAAATGTGCTATGATACCATGTTAATTTTCAGACCATGGTAAGCAAACTCTGCAGTCATAATAATAACCTAAACACTAGATAGCTAAAAACTAAAACCTCCAATCAAAACAACTTCTAAATACATTAAAATACAAACACATACTGCTAGAAATACAAACAAAAATTACACAATACGAAACTCTCAATACTACATCTATTTTCTATTTACTGAAAGAGGAAAAAATACGTTGCTATAGTTTAAAACTCAAAAATGTGAACCACCATAGTGGTGCACCATTCATCTCCTTTATATAATATGAAGAGGAGGGAAAGTACAATGTATCTAGACACATGCAAGAAGCACTTTACCCTAACCTTAATCACATCGAGTAGTGCAATCCCCTGCATGGACAAATGTGCCAAGAATAGTGTACCACAACTAGGGAAGACAACAACATGCATAAAAACATGTGCCTCCTTGAGATCTGCACCCTTTTCGTAGAATAGATCATCCTCATGCATGACACCCTACATTCCTAGGGATTTGTACCCTCGTCTAACAATAGAAAATGCATCCAAGAACAAAAAAAGAATTGAATGTTGAATTGAAGATTGACACATGCATGAAACTCAATCCTACATAACAACTTCCCCCCCAAATCCAACCTAGTGTTGCATCACCAATACATCTACACAAATCTCAAGGTCACCTGTTAGAATGTTGCACCATGAGGGAGGAGAATCAACTACCGAGCAAATCTAACACTAGGTATCCATTGTTTTTTGCTCCTTCTCTTCCTGTTGAAGTTATAAAAAAGGAACTTCCTTGTTGGAGGACACCATCCATCCATTAGTGGATTTAGGCTTGCAACGCACTTTGGATCTAAAGGGGAAGTATGCTTCCATTAGAAAAAAATATACCTTCAAACAACTCATAAGAATGTCTTATGAAACTAATCAAGGTATTAATCAGATTTTTGTCTTTTTACTATTATACTAAGGACCTAACAGTAGTAAGAGATCCAAAGTTTATGCCAGTGGGGATATCATTGTAGTACAACGTTGTTGTTCTATGTGTTTTCAAGATTCCACCCTTGGAAATAGAAATATTGTATCATATTTAACAAATTTTGTTTTCTTTACTATCTCGTGTAAATTTTTGAAAACATTTTTTTATGTATGTATATATACAAACTTAAAAACTAGCCCAAGTAGTTGGCTCAATCGATTGTCACCAATGTTGTTGGTCATTTGGTTAGTTCTGTGCCAACTGGTGCATAATTTGAATGTCCCTAGGTAGATTAGTTTACTAGTCGATGTAAACTAGTCTACGCCGACTATTTTACTAGGGATGCTATCCACAAATATGGGGAAGCATCCTTTGGGTTTCAGTGAGAGGTTTTCCTTGGGATGAATAGATATACAAACCTAAGAACCAATATGCATGAGTTAAGGCCTACATGTCCCGAATTCGCATGTCATATATGACACCTTTGTAGACACACAAGAATTGCGTGTCCAACTTGTACCTTGTGCCAGACACATCCCACATGTCTCAACTTATCCAACACTCGGGACACCAAAAAAATTCTAAATTTGTGTGCAAATGTGTCCCAACGTGTGTTTGATTTAGTTATATTTTCTAAATGTTCAAAAAAGTTACATTTTTCTGTCTAAATTTTGTTTCTATAACTTTAATTTATATATCGATATAAATTTTACCCAATGAGATAGCTCATCTGGAAAAAGCCTGAAGGTTTAAGGGGGAAGTCATCAAGAGGTCACGTGATTAACAACTTTTAGTTACCAATTGCTCTTGCGACTAAGCAGTTTATACTGCCCTCTATTTGGATATTTCAAGCAATAGGGGGGGGATCCAACGAAATATCTCTTTGGAAAAAATATAGATATAGATATAGATATTTACATGTCCCCTTGTCTTATTTTAGGGGTCTACATGTCTATGTTGGACACTTGAATCCCCACATCCCCATGTCACGTGACTTAGATACAAACCTATATATGTACATTGTACTTTTGCTATCTCCACACATGCTCATATTAGTTCACATAATTTCTTTCAAGTTGATGTTGCTAAGACTACATAGGTTGAAGATTGTGTTATTTGATTGTGATCTTAGTATGAAAGATCGGGTGAGACTACTGTCAGATTTCAAAGTGCACCCAGACTCGGTGCACACTCACCTCAAGTTTGGTCTATGTTCTCAACAATATACACAAATTTTACACAATTTGAACTGTAAACATAAACACACTAAGATGCCTAACACCTTAGCACAACGAAAGATGAAACGAGCAATTAGATCATACACAGGTACATAAGAATTTAATGCCCAAATCACATGTTCTTAAACCCAAAACCAATGGGCTCCTGTACCAGGGACAATGTCCCAATTTTACATAAGGTAAAATACCAAAAATCACTTACAAGACATTGTTGAAACCCTCCTTGGTTTTTGTGCCAATGTTGTTGTCCCGAGGCTGAGGGTTAGGGCATCCCTTGCCCCTTCAAACCCTCCACTGCCTCTGCAACTCCTTTCTCAAGGTTGGTTGAGTCCTTCCAACCCTTATTTGTTGCTCCAATGGTTGACCTTGTTGTTTGACTGTTTAGGCTATCACATCAACGCTAAACCTTCCCTCAACTTGTCACCAAACTGTTAGGACCTTGTTGTTGCTCCAACCTTCCTTTGTTGTCCAAAACCTTTCCTTAAGGGTTGTCCAAAGTCTACCCCAAAGACTATTGTAACACACATGTCACAACCCTTAAGCAACCCCAAACTTTTGTTGTACATGTACCTCAAGTCTTGTTGTCATACTGGTTGTTACAACCCTAAACCTTGACTGTAATAACTCTCAAGGTTTGTTGTAAGAGTCCTCTAACTAGAAGCCACATGTTCATAACCTGTGGCTATCCTTTCTCCTTGGCTTCTTGTTGAAGTTTCCCCACAGATCTGCCCATAAGTGCCTAGAACACTTGCTGCCCCTCAAGGACAGTCCCACAGACTTGTGAATGTCCTCCCTTGCATGGTCGAACTCCTTAACTACCAGCGACTGCTTCAGATCACCAGGTCAAGCCATTTCCAAGCCTCACAAACTGATGCTCCTCTATTGGTTGCCTCTCCTAAGCTGGAAAAACCCTCTTGTTGCTACAACTAGGATCTCTTGGACATGCCAAGCCTCCTAGACACCAGTCGTAGCCCCTCTCCTTACTGGCCAAAACCTTCCACAAGATTTTCCCAATAGGTCTAGCCTCTCCTAGGTTGTGGTTTGCTCTTCCTTGGTGACCAACCACCACACGATCCTCCTCCTCCTTTTGTACCTTCCCAAGACAAGAAAACTATAACGATACCAAGGCCAATCGACCTCTCTCCATGGTTGGACTGAGGTCACCACAATTAGATTGAAATCACCAAGCCTCCACACAAGAATCAAATGTCACAATGACCTTATGTCCTTTTATACACTTCTAATGTTGAGTAAAATCCCCTTCACAAAATCAACATTAAATTAGAATATTTTAATCCTCCTTGTGGGTGTGAAGCCCCAACACAAGTCCCTAAAGCCCATCACCAAACCCATAAAGCCCCAACTTCATTCCAAGGGAGGTTTCACCAAACAAAAAATTCAATTTGGTGTCAATGACAATTCCCACGTGCCTGACACCTAGGTTGCTAGTGGGAATGTCGCTCGATGCTACAAAAGCATCAACACTCCCTCTTAGTGAGGAAGGCATTCCATCCTCCACCACCTGGAAGTATCTTTGTCTCGCACACTCAATCCGCTACCATAGTTTCTCTCCAATCCACCTGATTGGTTGCTCCTTATGTCACAAAAACAAATCATGTTGTATGGCATGGTCCCTTCTTAAACCCAAAACCAATGGGATCCCGTACCAGGAACAATGGCCCAATTTTACATAAGGTAAAATACAAAAATCACTTACAAGACAATGTTGAAACCCTCCTTGGTTTATGTGCCAATGTTATTTCCTAAGGCTGAGGGTTAGGACACCCCTTGCCCCATCAAACCTCCACTGCCTCTGCAACTCTTTGCTCAAGGTTGGTTGAGTCCTTCCAACCCTTCTTTGCTGCTCCAATGGTTGACCTTGCTGTTTGACTGTTTAAGCTATCACATCAGCCCTAAACTTGCCCTCAACCTGCACCAAACTGCCAGGACCTTGTTGTTGTTCCAGCCTTTCTTTGCTGTCCAAAATTTTCCCTCAAGGGCTGTCCAAAGTCTGCCCCAAAGACTGTTGTAACACACCTGTCACAGCCCTTAAGCAGCCCCAAACTTCTGCTGTACCTGTACCTCAAGTCCTGCTGTTATACTGGTTGTTTCAGCTCTAAACCTTGACTGTAACAGCCCTCAAGGTCTGCTGTAACAATCCTCTAACTGACAGCCACCTGTTCAAAACCTGTGGCTAGCCTTTCTCCTTGGCTGCCTGCTGAAGTTGCCCCACAAATATGCCCATAAGTGACTAGAACACTTGTTGCCCCTC
>JASDQU011249860.1:0-14666 GCA_032191745.1 Picea mariana
ATATATGTTGCTGATATGTGCTCACATCTAACTGCTTATAAATGACAACAATGGGTAATGAATAAATGTTGAATGCTAATTGATGAGTTTTTGTGCAAGAGGGAAGTTTTGGGAAAAAGATCCCTACACTCATTCACCCCCCCCCTCTAAGTGTGGTAGGTGTGTCCAACAGTAAGCATGTATGGTGAAATTTAGGGTTATAACACATATGCTTCTCATAATTCACTCTTTGGTAAAATGGTTGCTTGCGTTGAGTCCTGATAATATTCCACCAGATGGCGCGGATGGTCCAACTCCTTCTTTGTGGTGGATAGTTCATTTTTGTCATGTTTTTCTCGATCCAGCATGGCATTAATTATAGCCATCCCTACACCAATTAGTTGAGTTGTATTCACATTTTCATTGTTGAGCATATTTTCTTTTGTGGTGATGAGAAGCGTGTTATCCAGCGTGAGCCTCCTTTTCTTGGTTTTCGTCCTCATTATGGATTTCCTCATTCTATCATAATATCCTATATATTGGCGACCTCATCCACAGGCTCAAGGATTTGTTGGTCTCCCCAGGTTAGAGTGTTGCCCAGGATTCCTATTGTATATATTTGTTCTAGGACCGACTCTTGTACTTCTTTGACAGGGGAAAATTTTGTATGTTCTAATGACTTGACCTATGGCTAGTGTTCATCGGCTGGTGGAGTATCGACCTTAAATGGAGAGATAGTCACAGGCTCAACACTAACCTGGTGATCGAATATTGAGGTGTCGATCTCTAGCTGCTGCAAATCCTCTTCTGGTTCACTAGATCCTAGGTGATCCTTGGAGCTGTCTTTTAGGGTCGCCAATAGGTCGATAAATTCAGTTTCTAGGATACTCTCAGCCTCATGGTCACCCTGTTGAGGGTTTAGAATCAAAGCATCGGAGGTTGGCACAAGTGTTTCCCTTGGTTCTTTCTCCTATGTGATTGGTACTTGAGTTATAAGTGAGACCTCTGATCTCTCTTCATCATCTTAGATGGTAATCAGATCAAAGAGTATGTTAGGCACACCCATTTCACCTGGTGTTCTTCGAATATCTTGTATGATTGGAATACTCACTGGTGATCTTGTCTGTGGTGACAGAACCCTGGGATTTTCTAGATCGATGGTTTCCTCTAGTGGGGTTGATTATGAGCCATTTAGCTCCTCTCTGATGTTGATTGGGTCGGTCGAGGTGATCCTTATAGGTTCTAACAGTTGGGGATTGTTTTCTAATCTTTGGATGACTATTTGGGCTTCTTCTAACAACATCATCCCCCTCCTCTATGCCTCTGTGGCTTCTACTGCTCTGTTTTCTTCCCTAACCCTGAGGGATTCTTAAGCCATCTGTTCTATTGTTTTGAATTTCTATCCATACTCATAACTTTAAACCTAGTCATATTTGGGTTAGATTTTCTCTGTAGCACCTCCTCCTAGTCCTGAGCACATTCTTTAATGATCTTGTCTTCAAACTTATCATGTGCGTATGGCCAATAGGAAGAGACTTGTGACACATGCTGAAGTACTAGGACTCTAGGGTCATGTTTGCAAAATTGACCTATTGGGAATCTGTATTCCAGCTGCATCAAACCCTCTTGTTTATCTTGTGTAGTATCCTTCACCATGTAAAACACTACATGGAAACCATAGGGTATGAACGCTCACTTATTGTCTTTAACCAGAGTGGCATTATATCCCCGTAGGATGGTTTGGTAACATATTTCTCCAATGACGAGTCGGTATGGGACATGAGTGGGGAGTAGATGAGGTGCGTCGGTAGCCCCAAACACCTTGATATAAGTATTGGTTTCTTCTAGGTACCAGTGGCCTACCTTTGAGATTATTTTCTCAGCTGCTACCGAAATTATTAGGCATTCTCTTTTAAAAATAATCAAATAAACCCGAGATATGAATTCATCATAGATGAGAACATAGAATGTTTTTTACATGTTTTCCCATAGAATGTTGAAGTATACATGTACAGGTATCTCGATGAAATTCCAGCTCAGATTCATGCTTTCGAAGATGTTCCTTATGCAGATTACATCCAGTGATGCAGGAGCATCTCTACATGCAGCCAGCCAGCCATCCATCCATGTTAGCGCGCATGCATTCAACGCTAAGAGAGAGGCGCAGCCTCATTTGAATTTGAATTGAATCTAATTAAATGTTCTTAGGCTGTTGAGCCAGGAAGCCATGCCTTTGTGCAGGCATTAGGTAGATCGGCCATTAATGTTTGGATGGATGAGATCTAGATCCGATTCTGGACTAGACAGCCCATTCAATGCAATTGAATAGGGTAGGTGAAATCCTGGAGGGAAGCACTCGATTGAGCCTCTTAGGTAAAAGAGATTTTGAGATCTCATTTTGAGTAGTTGTAGATGAGTTAGAGTGATTGTAGGAGAGGAGCCAGAGAGAGCTCAGGAACACCATTTGTAAAACACAGGCATTTGCCATTTAATATAACNTCCTGCATTTTCTATCTTATATACATGTTTGTGTGTGTTCTGTATATATGCAGTGAATGTATGTTATGTTGATGCATTCTACAGGAGTTCGGTTGATTTCAGGTTGAAGGTCTTTGAGGCTTCACACCAGGAGGGTGCAACAGAACGCTGTGGGTTCTGATAGCTGTGCAAAGAGATTGCACTTCTGAACTCTACGGAGTTAGACAAAGACGTGCTGAGGCATAGGAGATGGAATCATCAACTCGAGGAGAAGACCTCAAGGTTGTTGAATACCTTGGAGGCAGGGCTGTGTATCTGAGGCACAGTTGCAGACAGAATCACTGAGGATTCTGTAGCAGCTCTGCCAAGTGGGCATTGAGTGTATGCACAGAGGTGTATTGAGAAGAAATCTGCTGAGAGTTCGAAGAAGATCAGAATCACTGAGGATTCGGAGAGCTTTTCCAGGAGGGCATCGAGCAGGTGCAAAGAGTGCACAGAAGGAACCCAGAACTGTTGAAGGTTCTGTGGAGAAGATACCCCATAACTGTTGAACGTTCTGTAGAGAAGATACTCTGCCAAGAGGGCGTCGAGGAAGTGTGCAGATAGGCACTGAAGAGGAGAGAACTCTTTGAGTTCTGTGTTGTGAAGGGAGAGTCCACTAAAGGGCCTCCACTGGATTGTTGAATACCCAGAAGTACTCAAGAATAGGTTTGAGCTGAAGGATAGCTAGGAGAGCATCCATTTCATTCTCCATCCGAGGGAGAAGAACAACTAAATTTCCCAAGGGGTCTGAATGGTTGCGGAAGCTCATAAGAGATATAGCACGTTGTGTGCGTGTGAAGAATCTATAGGAGAGCGGACGTCGGAATCCTTTAAGGATTTGAGGAGAAGAATCTCAGGAGATACAACATGGTATATGCGCGAAGACTCTACAGGAGGTAGAGGTAAAATCTCCAAAGATTTGAGGAGAAGCTTAGGAGGAACAAAGACAGTTGTTCAATCACAGAAGAGAACAAATCTGGACCATTGAAGATTCACATCCAGGGGAGTTTAGGAGAAAAGCACAGGAGAGGAGGACCGACAGTCATCAGGATGTCGTATAGAAACCCTGTCAGCCGTTGGATCGAGAGAAGTTGCACAGAGGTTAAGCCTCAGGAGGAGCGACATCGGCCATTTGATTAGCCGAGAGAATCTGGACCATGGATTCGTGTCCAGGAGGTAGCGTAGGGAAGGCACAGAGGAGAACATATTTGGGTCGTCAGATCTGGGACAGATACCAGACAACTATTGGATCTGGGGAAGCTACATGAAGTTTAGTCATCGGGACATCAAGGGTCTCGACGTAGCGAGTTGATCTGGACCATTCATTGGGGAGCGGACACATGTCGCGAGATATCCCACATCGGGAACTTAGGACCTCGTGAGTTGAAGGGCTAAAATCTTGGTGCCAAGAATCCCGAGGTCACGAGGTGGCGAAGTGGCGAGAAGATAGGCATCGTCCATCTAGAGAGGACAGGTGGCAGAGATCTAGATGATCTCATGAAATCGGGAGTTTGTAGAGTGAACGCCTAAGTGGTTGGTGTTAAAATTCGTGAGGTGGTGAAGCAGCGAGGAGATCTGGATCGTCCAAATGAGAGGACTGGTGGTAGAGATAGAGAGATCTCGCGAACTAGGGGGTTCGCAGGTTGAAGGCCCAAGTGTTGGGTGTCCCAAGTCGCGAAGACGCGAGGGGTGAGAAGGAGATATCCGTTGGATTTGGATCGTGGAAGGACCGTTGGATCTGCACGTGGGATCGTGCATCGGAGCCTCGGAAGAAAAGGCTCAAGAGTTTGGTCATGGAGATTGCGAGGTCGCGGGGAGCGAGATTCCGACTGTTGGAGGATAGGTGGCCATAACAAAGCAACGAAGTGGAATACAGGTGGCATAAAGACCTCGGGATCTTGCCGCGAGAAGCCCCGAAACATTGGTATTAGGATTCGCGAGCTGTGAGGTCTGAAGTCTCGGCGAGATAAAGGACCGTTGAAAGGTCAACTCATGCGCGCCTTGGCACTTTGGCACATCGGGTGTCGAGAGTGGAAAAATAAAGAGCTTGGTATAGCGAGTTGCGAGGTTGTGAGGGAGGTAAGGCCACGGTCATGGAGGCATGGTCGTACAGGACTGGAGCTAAGCTCAGGAGGGCTCGCGCGTGAAAGGATCTCATCGTAAATCAGGATTTGAGAGGACTGTGACTCTCGACAGCGGGAACCGGGAAACCCTGAACCCTGATACTTGAGTCGGGGATAACCTTGGTAAAGTGAAAAAGGCAAAGGGGGTGGAAATAAGGGCCTGTGGATCGGGTATTTTTCACAGAGATTCCTGAGGGAATCTAAAGAGCCGCTTCGACTCCGAAGGAGGATTTGAGATCGATCCTGTGAGTGGGAAGTCAAGGTGGAGAGACCCTGCGGGGTGATAGAGAGGACCTCACCTACAGCAAGTGGTATTAGAGCTGATATCTTGTCTGTATATTTCAGGCAAGAGGAGAAAAGAGAAGCAGAG
This sequence comes from Picea mariana, assembly GCA_032191745.1. Taxonomy (NCBI): domain Eukaryota; kingdom Viridiplantae; phylum Streptophyta; class Pinopsida; order Pinales; family Pinaceae; genus Picea; species Picea mariana. Next base: position 4,993 of record JASDQU011249860.1, read on the forward strand.
GAAGACAGAGTTGCTGATAACTCTGTATGGATTGTTTGCAGGTAGACAACAATCAAAGAGACAGTCAGAGTGACTGTGAGATGAAGCTGGACACACTCTTGATGCGGAGTGACAGTAGCAGATCTATCAAGGAGGTAGATAGACACAACAACATGGCTACTGAAGGCCATAAGCGTGTTGAAAAGAAGAAGCCAGAGCTGATGAGCACAACCGACATGGACAAAGAGCTCACTGACATAAAGCAAGAGATGGAAGAGCTCGAATTGAATATGTGGCGGAATAGAAAGCAGAGATGGGTTTATGAATGGCCCATGCAGAAGCCAAAGATCAAATGGCCAGTCAGGGAGCTGATGGTCAAAAGACAGTGCAGGCTGTTAAAAGAATGGTTGAGGAATGCTGAAAACCTCAAGGCCATAGAAGAGAAGATGATTGATCACTGTTGGCCGGAGACCGGGAGAGGTCTTGATGATTGGGATGATGAAGAATATGAATTCGGATCCTCTGAGGATCTCAAGTACTACCAGGAAGGAAGAGAAGAGGAAATTCTAGATCACCATGAGGGCAACGAGTTGAGATTAGTTGAGAATCTCACCAACTGTCAGGAGGACAGCGAGGGAATTTCACATTGTCAGCTGGACAACAACGATGAGAGATCGTTGAGGGATCTCGAAGACTGCTGGGTGGGAAGTGGAAGCGTATTGAACTACCAGGTGGGCAGAGATGAAAATTTGGGACCATCTGAAGGTCTCATAAAGAGTTCAGTTCAGCAAGGAGTGCTGATGAAGATGGGATCGGTTGATCTCATGGTCTGCCAGGGAAGCAGCGGAAGCATCCCATATTGCCAGGTGGGTAGGGATGAGAAGATGAGACTGTGTGAAGGTCTCATAAACTCAGAAGTGAGTTGGAATCAGCCAGAGGAGCTGACAAAGAAGATGAGACTATCTGAAGGTCTCATAAACTCAGAAGTGAGTTGGAATCAGCTAGAGGAGCTGACAGAGCAGATGAGACTGTCTGAGGATCTCCTGAATTCAAAGATGAATCTAGATCAGCAAGTGCAGCTGACAAAGATAAAGGATCAGGATGGTATTCTGATGATTGAGAGAATTGGGATATTCCTACCATCTTCCCAGGAGGAGGCAGAAAATTCTGTTGCAGATGATACAACAACAGTAGGGGAACAGTCAGTTATGACTGTCAAGAGGAAATTGGAGCAGGTGTCTGAGACTGCCCAAGTACAAACAAAAATGGATAAAGAAGAGAATGATCATTCGGGGGAATGTCTCAACATATTCATCCAAGAAGCTGAAGAAGCTATAGCACTGAAGCTGACAGCAAAAGAAAGAAAAGAGGGTGAGCATTCCGTGGAATGGCTTGATATTTTAAGCCATGAAGCTGAAAACACTACAGGATGGGAGGTTGCAGCAGCGAAAGAAGGGGCAGACAACACATGTTTGGCTGAGCTGTGGGAGCAATTAGAAGCCCTAGAAGAAAGGGTGAACATGCAGGGCACGCGCATCTAACAGGTGAAGTTGGAAACGGATGAAGGAGATGTGGGAGGTCATGATGATCTTCTCATGTGGCCAAAATTTTTGCAGCTGAGGAGATTGCAACAACAGGACCAGCCACTGGAGAAACTGGATAAAGTGATAGAGGAGATCATTGAGTTGATGACCAGGTCAGCAGAAACTGCCAGCGAGGAGAAGATGAGAAGAAGTAGAAACGAAGTAGCAACAGTAGCGCAACAGAAGCAGCAGCAGCAGCAGGATGGAGCCGGGGAACAACTCCAAAGGATGGTTTGGGATCCAAGAGGGTTCCAACAACTACGAGGGAAGCTCATGAGCAGGAGCTCATGATTTTTGCAGCTGTGGATTATGATGCAGGAGCATCTCTCCATGCAGCCAGCCAGCCAGCCAGCCACATCAGCGCACATGCATTCAACGCTAAGAGAGAGGCGCAGCCTCATTTGAATTTGAATTGAATGTAATTAAATGTTCTTAGGCTATTGAGCCAGGAAGCCATGCCTTTGTGCAGGCATTAGGTAGATCGACCATTAATGTTTGGATGGCTGAGATCTAGATCCGATTCTGGATTAGACAGCCCATTCAATGCAATTGAATAGGGTAGGTGAAATCCTGGAGGGAAGCGCTCGATTGAGCCTCTCAGGTAAAAGAGATTTGAGATCTCATTTTTAGTAGTCATAGATGAGTTAGAGTGATTATAGGAGAGGAGCCAGAGAGAGCTCAGGAACACCATTTGTAAAACACAGGCATTTGCCATTTAATATAACAGAGCAGTTTTTCCTGCATTTTCTGTCTTATATACATGTCTGTGTGTGTTCTGTATATATGCAGTGAATGTATGTTATGTTGATGCATTCTGCAGGAGTTCGGTTGATTTCAGATTGAAGGTATTTGAGGCTTCACACCAGGAGGGTGCGACAGAACGCTGCGGGTTCTGATAGCTGTGCATAGAGATTGCACTTCTGAACTCTGTGGAGTCAGACAAAGGTGTGCTGAGGCATAGGAGCTGGAATCATCAACTCGAGGAGAAGACCTCAAGGTTGCTGAATACCTTGGAGGCATGGCTATGTATCTGAGGCACAGTTGCAGACAGAATCACTGAGGATTTTGTAGGATCCCTACCAAGTGGGCATTGAGCGTATGCACAGAGGTGTATTGAGAAGAACTCTGCTGAGAGTTCGGAGAAGATCAGAATCACTGAGGATTCGGAGAGCTCTGCCAGGAGGGCATCGAGTAGGTGAAAAGAGTGCATAGAAGGAACCAAGAACTGTTGAATGTTCTGTGGAGAAGATACCCCAGAACTGTTGAACGTTCTGTGGAGAAGATACTCCGCCAGGAGGGCATCGAGGAAGTGTGCAGATAGGCACTGAAGAGGAGAGAACTCTTTGAGTTCTATGTTGTGAAGGAAGAGTCTACTGAAGGGCCTCCATTGGGTTGCTGAATACCCAGAAGTACTCAAGAATAGGCTTGAGCTGAAGGATAGCCAGGAGAGAATCCATTTCATTCTCCATCCGAGGGAGAAGAACGACTAAATTTCCCAAGGGGTCTGAGTGGTTGCGGAAGCTCAGAAGAGATATAGCACGTTGTGTGTGTGTGAAGACTCTATAGGAGAGAAGACGTCATAATCCTTTAAGGATTCGAGGAGAAGAAGCTCAGGAGAGACGACGTGGTATATGCACGAAGACTCTACAGGAGGTAGAGGTAAAATCTCCAAAGATTTGAGGAGAAGCTCAGGAGGAACAGCGAAAGCCGTTCGATCGTAGAAGAGAACAAATCTGGACCATTGAAGATTCACGTCCAGGGGAGTTCAGGAGAAAAGCACAGGAGAGGAGGACTGACAGCCGTCGGGATCCCATATAGAAACCCTGTCAGCCGTTGGATCGGGAGAAGCTGCACAGAGGTTAAGCCTTAGGAGGAGCGACATCGGCCATTTGATCAGTCGATAGAATATGGACCATGGATTCGCGTCCAGGAGGCAGCGTAGGGAAGGCGCAGAGGAGAACAGATCTAGGTCGTCAGATCTGGGACAGATACCAGACAACCATTGGATCTGGGGAAACTGCACGAAGTTTAGTCATTGGGACATCAAGGGTCTCGACGTAGCGAGTTGATCTGGACCGTTCATTGGGGAGTGGACATGTGTCGTGAGATCGCCCACATCAGGAACTCGGGACCTCGTGAGTTGAAGGGCTAAAAGCTTAGTGCCAAGAATCGCGAGGTTGTGAGGTGGTGAAGTGGCGAGAAGATAGGCGCCGTCCATCTGAAGAGGACAGGTGGTAGAGATCTAGATGATCTCGCGAACTCGGGAGTTCATAGAGTGAATGCCCAAGTGGTTGGTGTTAAAAGTCTCTAGGTGCGAGGATGCGAGATGGCGAAGTAGCGAGGAGATCTGGATCGTTCAAATGAGAGGACGCGTGGTAGAGATCGAGAGATCTCGTGAACTCGGGGGTTCGCAGGTTGAAGGCCCAAGCATTGGGTGTCCCAAGTCGCGAAGATGCGAGGGGCGAGAAGGAGATAGCCGTTGGATTTGGATCACGGAAGGACCGTTGGATTCGCACGTGGGATCGTGCATCGGAAGAAAAGGCTCAAGAGTTTGGTCACGGAGATTGCGAGGTCACGGGGAGCGAGATTCCGACCGTTGGAGGATAGGTGGCCATAACAAAGCAGCGAAGTGGAATACAGGTGGCATAAAGACCTCAGGATCTCGCCACGAGAAGCCCTGAAACATTGGTATTAGGATTCACGAGCTGCGAGGTCTGAAGTCTTGGTGAGATAAAGGACCATTGAAAGGTCAACTCACGCGCACCTCGGCACTTTGGCACATCAGGTGTCGAGAGTGGAAAAATAAAGAGCTTGGTATAGCGATTTGCGAGGTCACGAGGGAGGTAAGGCCATGGTCGTGGAGGCGTGGTCGTACAGGACTGGAGCTAAGCTTAGGAGGGCTCGCGTGTGAAAGGATCTCATCGTAAATCAGGATTTGAGAGGACTGTGACTCTCGACAGTGGGAACCGAGAAACCCCGAACCCCGATACTTGAGTCGGGGATAACCTCGGTAAAGTGCAGAAGGCCGAAGGGGTGGAAATAAGGGCCTCTGGATCGGGTATTCTGCACAGAGATTCCCGAGGGAATCTAAAGAGCCGCTTCGGCTCCGAAGGAGGATTTGAGATCGATCCTATGAGCGGGAGGTCAAGGTGGAGAGACCCTGCGGGGTGATAGAGAGGACCTCTCCTGCAGCATCCAGCAGGTACGATGCCATGTGAAAAGCGGGTGCTTCTCCATCCTTTGGTGTCTAGGCCTACAATATGTTGGTGCTCAATTGTTTAGAAATGATTTCTCCCTGGTTGAAGCTACTCCCGGAGATGGACACAGTGTATTCCAGGGGCATCCATGCCTCTGAAAACTTAGCGCAATCTCTCTCCATATACAATCGATAGATTAGATCCATTAAATAGATGTATGGCTCCCTTAGATTTGTTGTCCCATGCCAACCGTTGCTCCGTTTCGTAAATTTGTTGTCTTCCTTCCACCAGGAAGCCATCAATATGTTGGTGTCATGTAACTCATAGAATTTCACTACAAAATCGTGTTTAACCGCTCCTCTAGGTCCCTGAGCTTGTACTATTTCTGGACCTCCGTCGGGAGAAACACATCGACACATCCACCATTCTCATCATTGACCATGCACTTCATTGCATCTGTATGATCGATTATCCACCTGAGGGTCTCAATACAAGGTAAGAACTAGGTTTGTCATGCTACCATATGCATGCAGGACCACTGGATGTTTGGAAAAACCTGGTCGTCGAGCGTCCTGTTGATTAATTGGGTTGGTTGTCATTGATGTCAACCCTTGAAGAAAGTCTAGTAGCGAATTTCAGTAACACAAAGGTTTGGGTAATGGACCCAAGTTTGTTTGATATATAATGGTAGAATTTTTAATATATTTGAAGGTAAGACTATTTTGGATGGATATTACATGTCATACCATTTTCGGTGGCATGTGGAACGTCACATAACTCCTTACAGTTAGAGAGTTATGGCCATGTGAAGTTAGAGAACCCTCATGAGTCATCTAGAATCCCCAAAAGGTCAAAGTAGTCAAAGTGGTTGCAAAGAATAAATTATTTAAATAATAAAGTGAAGTGATGAGTGTACTATAAGTCAAAATGGATACAAAATAAATTATTTAAATAATAAATTTAATGGAGAAATTACTAAGTGGACAAGTGGTTAGAAGTGGGTTAGCCCTAAAATAAGGAAAGTGGGTTAAGATGGTTAGAAGGTAATTTAAATAATAAAGTGAAATGATGAGTGTAATATAAGTCAAAGTAGATACAAAATAAATTATTTAAATAATAAAGTTAATGGAGAAATTACTAAGTGGACAAGTGGCTAGAAGTGGGTTAACCCTCACAGACACTTAACAGTCACAACAAAGACTCAAGAAGACTCAGCAATCATCAAAACCTACCCAACAACCATCAAACCCAGCAACCAAGCAACAAAGGGTGGTGTACGCTATTGTTCAAGGGAAAATTGTGTATGTACGCATCTTGCAGAAGGACAACGTGCATATGTACGCAACTGACAAGAAAACAACCGCGTATATGTGTCAAAACACATTCAAGATAAGGAGAAGGCTAAGAAAATCAGACTCGGAGTGAACAGAGGCTGTCAAGCAATCATATGACAATAAATTCAATATAAACGAGAGCAATCTATGGAGAAAAACACTCCAAACCCCAAAAAAGAATATTTTATCCCCAGTATGGTCGCCAATTCTGTTACGAGGAAAATCTCTTGATGGCTAGGGGTAAACCACAAAAGACAAAAATGAATGCAGAAATCAACTCTAATCTCAAGTATGTTATATAAACAAAATATGCTAGAAAGGCAAGATAAAAGGCCTACCACGTCCAGACGTTCGATGAAGTCCACCATTGAGCACTTGACCCAAAGCAATATACCTGCAACTAGTCCTCAACAACCAAGAAATGCAAGCATGTGGTGATAATATATAATGTTAGCACATTAAATATCATAATCCATCAACATTCATAACAAATACGCCCATGGAATAAGAATTCAAATATTCACAAGATATTAATTGGATGAGAAAAGAGTATTTCTATTAAGATGTAATCAGCAGAAGTGAATGAGTTACAAACTTCCACATCGGCACGGTTCGGAACTGAGAAAGTAAGTTCCTTCTAGCTGAGCCTCCACCACTGGAATCCTCCACCAAAGGCAAGCTCAAATAAGAGAGACAATGAGGTTCTCAATCAAAAAGGGAAGATCTCGGGGGATGAACAATGTGTTCAGAATTAAAGGACAAAGGGATGCAGACTCAATGTGAAGTGAATAATCTCTCTAGAGTAACTTTTCTCTCAAAGTTGAATTCTTCTCCTCTTTTCCATAGCTCAAATTTTTCCCATTTGTAGCCTTCAAGTGGAACTGAAAGGTCGAGTCAGAACGTTTCCAGTATATGGAAGGCCAAGGATCATAGATCTCGTGATGTGACATGGAAACCTGACACCATTTTTAATTTTGGGCACAAATACTGATGTACGTGGGCTGTAGTGGTGCAACATGCGTATACGCATGTTGTAATACAAGTAGGGCATGTATATGTGGAAAAATCATGTTTTTAGCTCTGGGATTTGCAAAAAGGGACTTCAAGTCTGCATAAGGAAATGGAAAAAGGCCCTATGTGCAAGTTTTCATAGGGTGAGGAAAATCTTGCTATAACAGTCAGGCCATCTATTAATCTACTATTCTAAAGACTTCTTTGAATATATTACAATTGATTGCTACATATTCATGATTCTCAAGCTGAAACAAATATGTCCACTAATCACACTCTGCATATCTGTAACAAGTACACATTCTTGAATCTGCATGGGGATATGTTTCAAAAATTTCTCCTTAATCAATCAATCTATCATGAGACATTATGTACTTCTTCCATCAAACTATTATGAATCTGCCTTCCCAAAATCTACAAACACTTCAGATAGTTGTCCAATATATAATAGTTATTTCTTAGACTCCCCCTCTTCAATATTCACATTACTGGGAGTCTCCAAGTCAGATGGCATAGAAAAATATATAAGGTTGCTTTAATGCAGGATCATCATTCTGAATTTTGGCATCTTACTCTTTAATTGTATATTCATCATGATCTCACAACTATGTAAATCCTATGAGTATGATCTATGATATTTTTTCATTCACTTGTTCTTCTTGTTTTTTTCTTCTTCTCCAAACCTTCTTGTACCTCATATTGGTTTTTTCCTTCATGGAAGAATCCATCATGCTTATACAATCCTGAGCTATGTGTCCATGGTTGTGACATTTGTAACATTCAATATTGTAGGGGGCTACATAATCATCTCTTGTTTGAACATTTCTTCCATATGATCTATAATCTACAAATTTATGTCTAAAGTTATTACAAGTAAAACAATAACCTAGAAAGAAACTTTGATAACTAGGATTGAATGATATTCTTTGTTGATGTCCTTTTGAATTCAAGAGATTGTACTTTCATGAATTGTAGTGAAAGATAAATCCACAAACAGAAATAAAGAAGTCAGAGATTAGAGAGATGATGAATCTACCAATGAAATTCTAAAGAGGTTCGAAATGGAATATTGCAAACCAGTTACCACTCCTATGCAAACCGGTTGCAAGTTGAGCAAAGATGATGATTCAAACTCTACATACCAGAGGAAATATAGGTCAATGATTGGTATCTTACTATATGTGACAACATCTAGACCAGATGTAATGTAGGCAATTGGACAGGTGGCACGATTTCAAGAAGCACCAAAGGAATCACATGTATTAGTAGTGAATAAGATTTTCAGATATCTCAAATGAACAAAAGAGTTTGGATTATGGTATCCAAAAACAAAGGATCTATCACTTATTGCCTACACAGATGCAGATTGGGTAGGTTACATTGATGACCGATGAAGAACCAGTGGAACAACGTTCTACTTGGGTGAGTGTTTAGTATCTTGGATAAGCAAGAGACAATCATCAGTATCTTTATCTACAACCGAAGCAGAGTATATTGCAGTAGAAGGATGTTGTACATAGGTTCTATGGATGAAACAAAATATGACAGATATACAGGTTGAGTATGATGAGCCTATTCCAATATATTGTGATAATACAAGTGCCATCAGTATCTCAAAGAACCCGGTGATGCACTCCAAGACGAAGCACATTCCAATCAAGTATCACTTTATACGGGAACAAGTTGCAAAGAAGAACATTAGAGTTGAATATGTGGGAACAAAAGAACAAGTGGCATATATATTTACAAAACTGCTTCCACGGGAAGCCTTTGAGTATCTTCACCAGAGACTCAGAGTAATTTCTAATACAAAATGAATTCTTTTGAATGATTATCTTATATGTCTTAGATTTACATGAGGAAGCACCATAAAGAGGAAAATTCATGTTGGGAGATCAGTTTTAGGAAGAGTTTAGTCAGGGGGAGTAGCCTCGGATGGAAATATACCTTTTCCATTGATGACAAAGGGGGAGAGATTTATCAGATGCAAAGGTAAATGCTTGGAGAAAGAGCACAAAGGCATGGTTCTAGGGGGAGCGATGGTCACAGGGGGATAATCATTGATATGAATTTAGTATTGCATCATAGTGTTGACATCAATGCCAAAGGGGGATATTTTTGATTAATTGGGTTGGTTATCATTGATGTCAACCCTTGAACAAAGTTTGGTAGCACAAAGGTTTGGGTAATGAATCCGAGTTTTTTTTTTTTATGTATAATGGTATGAGTTTTAATATATTTTAAGGTAAGACTATTATATATGGATAGTACATGTCATGCCCTTTCCAGTGGTATGTGGAACATCACATAACTCCTCACGGTTAGAGAGTTATGGCCATATGAAATTGGAGAACCCTCATGAGTCATCTAGAAGCCCCAAACAGTCAAAGTAGTCAAAGTGGTTGCAAAGAATAAATTATTTTAAAAATAAAGTGAAGTGATGAGTGTACTATAATTCAAAATGGATACAAAAGAAATTATTTAAATAATAAAGTTAATGGAGAAATTACTAAGTGGACAAGTGGTTAGAATTGGGTTAGCCCTAAAATAAGGAAAGTGGGTTAAGATGG
>JASDQU011249860.1:14696-25297 GCA_032191745.1 Picea mariana
AAAATAAATTATTTAAATAATAAAGTTAATGGAGAAATTACTAAGTGGACAAGTGGTTAGAAGTGGGTTAACCCTAAAATAAGGAAAGTGGGTTAAGATGGTTAAAAGGTAACCCCTTGAGGAAGCTACATGAAAGTATAAATAAGAGGCAATTGTTACAGAAAAATCCTCCTACGGACATGTGGATTCCATCTTGAACCCTAAATCTCTAAGATCAAGACAGAAAGGTGCTAACTTTGGTCACTGGCATCCTTTTAAACCTAGTTAAGCTAATCTATAGAGAAGAGGAAGAAGATGTACCTTTTCATGATGTTTGTCCTTGCCCAGTCCAAGTCGAGCTATGATCCTCAAGTGCTTCAACAAGTCCCGCAATCCAATCAAAGACAAAACATGCTTCCTGTTCTACTATGATTAGTTTGAAACCAGATATATCCATTAAAGACAAGTTCATGTAGGTATACACAATCTTGAAAGAAATAGGCCAAGCACATGTATTAGTGAGAACTCAATAGAGATACTTATGGACCTTTGATGAAGCTGCAATAGCCTCTTCCAGCTCTCCTTGTCCAACCCCTTGATCAAGTGATCCACAAACAAAATGATTATGCTTCATTGATTATATTTCTTATGAGATCATAATTTTTATGCCTTCAAAGTCTCCCAATACCACATCTCATGAGATCATAAGTTTGGTATCTCTCTATTTTCTCTCTTTCACTATCAGGAGGCTTCCTTATATAAGCTTGGAGAGGCATAACCACCTTAGATATTCTTGGGATAGGTTGAGGATATTTCTCCATCAGTTGTGGATCCTCCCTAAGATCCAGCCTTGACCTCACATTCGAATCCAACTGATTTCAGAGATAAGGGGGATCTTCCCCTGATTTTCTCAACAACATAATGCTCCCCCATAATGGTGCACAGAGCGCTACTACGCTCCCCCAAATAAGGGAAAGGAGTGCTAGTGGGTAGGGGAGTGTTGCCAAAGATTTCCTCAAAAAATCCTAGCGCTCCCCCAGAAGGGTGTACAGAGTGCTACAACACTCACCAAAAGGAGGTTAGGGAGCACGAGCACTCCCTGTTAGTGGGTGGGGGAGTGCTTCCCTTCAAAATTCATTTTTAAGTGGTTTTTTTCATGGCAAAAGTTTTGTACTAATCATCAAATGAATTCTCCTTCTTTAACCAGTCTATGAGGATGTTTTCAAGTGTTACTTGTGATGTTGTTCGAGACACGACATAGGGAAGATGATTGTATGATGTTTGTGACACTTGCGACACTTTGGGGCCTTTTAATGACTGGGAAAGGAAGCAAGATCACTAAAAAATATTTTCATGTTTAGAGAGTCTGGAAAGAGATTAAAGATGACTCCAGGAGATTCCTTTTTCATGTATCCATGCGAGTCCGAAAAAGAGATAAAAGTTTACTCGGTTGTGTTCTCATGTTTTTTAGAGCGTGAGAAGGAACTAAGACCATGCTCGTTATTGGTTTCATTTTTACACAAGCTTGAGACAAAATTAAATGTATGCTTGTAAATTCCCAACATAATTTCCAAAGGTAGGGATACCTATGGATGGTTGGTACTCTGCCCCCATCTTGAAAATCTAGTGGCTTAACTCCAGAATGATAATCAAAGGCTTGATACATGCCCCCCAAGCTTTAATTCATTCATCGACTTTGAGGTTGTCACCAATTTCTGTACTAGATGGAGAAAAAGGATAAGGGTGGATGAAATGAAGGTTCAAATACGATACCTAATGAAAGACTCGACTTGGTATGAGAGGTGACTGTTTCATTTGTTAACGAGCTTGAAACAGGAAAATAACTATGCTCATGACCTATGTTTCATTTTTTAAAGAGAAGAAAAACTATGCTCACATTTTTTAACAAGCTTGCCACAAAGAGGAAAAACTATGCTCGTGGTGTTTGTTTCATTTTTTAACGAGCTTGCTACAGAGAGGAAAACTGTGCTCATAGCTTCTCCTTGATCATGTCTCCCAAGAGGACAAATATCTAGAAGGAATACATGTCAAGGGACAAACGTCAACCATGGCTTCCAAGAGATCTTCGTTAGATGGAAGAAAATCACTCTGGAAGGAATACATGTCGACGACCTCGATAAGGGTTGAGAGATATGGCTCTAATAGCCCTATTGAATATATCACCATGTCAAATACCAGATCTAAGTCAAAAAAGGATGAGCTTACAGTGAGAGGCTCATCTTCATTGGAATCTGAAGGCATGGGAGATAACGCCACATAATTGGCCCGTGGCGAGGGTGATATTGTATGCATACAAGAACCATTTAGGGAAGTCATTGAGTTGGTAATCAAGTCACGACCAATGAATGAAAGTTGATCAATATCCACAATTCTTCCATCATGAGGGAAAGATATCACATGAAAAAGAGTGGACACAATAGCTTTCATGGAATAGACATAATCTCACCCAAGGAGTAAATCAAAATCCAAGGGGTCCTGGACTACCATAACATCAATAAAGATAGTTTTCCCTCCCAAATTTATGGGAAACTGAGGAAGGACTCCTAAAGGGTGATTGGTTCTTCTGTTAAAAGCTAATAGATTCTGTGTAACTCATACAAGTTGAGGATAACCGAAAGCCTGCCAAGCAACAGAGGATAAAATATTAATGGATGCACCTTCATATATCAGTGTTTGAGGAATGGCCCGACCACAAACCTATACTGTAATCCTAAAAGGAATGTGAGAGGGAATACGAGGTCCAGTTAGCGCACCCCAATAAAAAAGGATGGCCTCATTACTTGGAGGGGGTTTCGCGGGATAAAGAGGAATGCCCCCCGGTACAGTAGATTCGGTATCAACAAGAAAAATGTGGGAAATATCAGGTTTACTCTCTAGAGAGAGAGTAGGATCGACCGATGATGGGATAAGATCTACCACTTTGGTTTTATTCTCCAAGGGGAGAATAGGGTCGACAGATGGAAACAGATCAACTGCTTGGATTACACTCTTTAACGAGAGAGTGGGATCGACTGAGGATGGAATCAGATCGACCACTTTGGCACTCTTCGGATGAAGGGTGGGACTGACCGGTGAAGGGACTGGATCAGTCACTTGGGTTTCACTTTTCATATGAAAATTGGGGTTGATCGATGATGGAACTGGGTCAGCTACTTGGGTTTGTGGTTCAATAGAGGATGAAACTAGATTGAACACTTGATCAACCGGACTAACTGGGGATGGAATCGGATTTACCGATCTAGAAACTAATGATGGTTTGGGGGAAATCTTGTGATAACTAGTTGGAAGTTGAATCTTTTCCAAAAGAGAAGAAGCCTTGTCCATACGAGGACAAAGGTGAGAGTAATGATTACCTTTTCATAACATGGAAGGAAATTTGACAGTTATTTTCTTCTTACCAACCTTAACGTCACTAGTTAACGGGGTGTCACCAGTGTATCCAAGAGGGGCCGATGACGTGGAAGACCACATTTCTAAGACCTTGGGAATACCAGGAGAATCCCTCAGAAAGTGGTCACCCTTACAAAGACTGCAAGAGAATTTGGGTTTCAGATTCTTCACTGTAGTCTTATTGACCTCATCAACACTTCCAGTACAATTAACAGTAGCTGGTAGCTTGGATCCAAAATATGATGTAGTTGGAGGCTTGGTCCCTTTCTGGTTCATCATCTTCTTCTCTTTTCGTTTCTTCTTATTCTTATCAACCTGGCTACTCTCTTTAGATATTTCACTAGGCAAAGAAGGAGCAAGGGAAGGAGACCTGATGAGCGAAGAAGGAGAAAGGTTGAAAGGAGGTTGATGTGTGGGTGGTGTGCTTACATATAAAGCACTTGCTGCATTTGATATTACCAGAATGGAAAACAACCATACCAGTAACCCAATTGTGAGACTTGGAAGGCTCAAAGTTGCGATGTAAGGAGGACCAATGTTTTCATAAGAAGGAAAAACAAAAGGTTCCCTCGGAGCAGGGGTTGCTCCATTGAAAGTTTCAGGAACTGACGCCATTAAACAAAGATCCAACCTAGATTCTGCTAGGGAAAATAAACAACACACGCTAAAAATCCAAGAAGAAAACAATCAAACAAAACTTCCCACAATGAAACCACTAGTTGGTGATGAAATACAACGTCACGAGATCAATATAGGAAGGGGATGGGATAGAGTGGGTGGAACAGTTACGATGGTGACCTATTTAATAGACTTATGCCTTAGTGCAAGCTTCCACACAGTAATCATGGATTTACCCTCCAAGGAGCCCGAGTGAGTTTGACCACCGTCTGTTCCAGGTATAGTGAAGACTTCCCTTCACCGTCACCTCGTGTAAAGACCCTAAATATCATGGCTACTAAGGTCACCAACTCATATTCGACCTCTAGGAGGGTATAGTCGATAGTTGACTCCAAACGTATGGGCAGGATAACAAGTCTGAAATATTTCGAGAGAACTGAGGACAAGTGGACCGGTAGAAATCTATAGGACCCTGAATGGATTCAGAATTCACGAAGCACCAAGACCAAATGAAGACAATTTAACCTCAATAATAACCCCCAATATACAATCTGACTACTATGAATAGTCAAACCATGGAGGGATAATCTTCGTAGCTCTCCCGAACGTGACCTCGTGCATAACCCCTGTGTGAGAGGGAGATACTAGTAAGATTATACGAAAATTGAATTTTATCTCCCTATTGCAAGAAGCTAAGTTTGTTTGATAGCTTTGGAAATTTATCTTTCACACCTATTCCAAATCCCTACACCATAAGCTAATGTAGGTTTGCTACCAAAAAATAGAAAAATGTCTAATAAATTTTAGTTTAGCGCTTGATTTTGAAGGTTGTTGTTTAATCAAGAGGAAAAATGGCGTGAACTAAATGATGTTTTGACCGACTCTAAACAATGCAAATAAATGAGAATGAATATATTTCAGTTCGATGAAAGCTATATTACGAGAAGGAGAAAACATTTATCATTCCCAGATGCATAATGTCCCAAAATGACAAAAACCATGCAATTTCGCTACTTCAAATGCAAGCTAGTTTCACTACCCAAAAGCAAGAATGAAAGTATGGTATTTGTTTGATTCTAATGTATAAATAAAGAAGATGAAAATCCTTCAATGCACCACAACTTTCAATCAGAAGAAAGAGTCAAATGCAGATGCAAAAGACACGAAGCGACAAAGGTTTCAAACAAAGCATGCACTCAAAGCAATGAGAACTGAAAAAAAACAAGTATAAACTTGTCCTAACAAGAAATAAATCAAGGATTCAGCAACTGACAAACATTCATTGAGTACAAGAATATGCAAAGAAGAATACAATAAAAGACAGGGAGAAAGAGAAATCACTCAAATTGTCTCGACAAAACAAGCAACTAGAAAGGGAAATTTCACATTTCTGAAAAGGTTTCAAGATCCAATCAAGAAAATAAGGGGTGATAAGAACCAAATATAAACCTAAATAAATTCACAAACCAATCACAAAGTTTAATTCAATACTTCCACAAAATAGGTTGAGAAAATCTGAGCAG
Source organism: Picea mariana (assembly GCA_032191745.1). Taxonomy (NCBI): domain Eukaryota; kingdom Viridiplantae; phylum Streptophyta; class Pinopsida; order Pinales; family Pinaceae; genus Picea; species Picea mariana. Next base: position 20,228 of record JASDQU011249860.1, read on the forward strand.
AAAAGGGAAAAAATCCTTCAAAAAGGAGACTAGCGCTCCCTGTCTCAAGGGTACAGAGCTTTGAAGTGCTCCCTAAAGCGTTGTAGGGGAGCGTTGATGAGATATCAACGCTCTGATATGGCCTAGGGGGGGGCGTTGATCTTCCCAGAACCTCAAAAAAGAGCCAAAAAATGCAAAACAACTCACCCAGAATGCACAAACATTGGTGAAATTGCTAGTGAAGATGGGAGAAAGGTAATGGATCATAAACAAACAGTAAAAATGATGTAAAATGTGGGAAAAGTGTAGGGAAAATCCAAGGAAATACAAATATATTTTGATCCCCAGTGGAGTCGCCAATTTCTATTACAGGAAAATCCCCCTGCAGACAGGTGAATTCCCTCTTGGATCTTAGACCCCTATGACCAAGACAGAAAAGTGCTAATGTTGAACACTGAATTTCCTTTAAACATAGTTGAACTATTCAATAGATAAGAGGAAGAGAGTATGAGTACCTTTTCACGATGTTTTTCCTCGCTCATTCCAATTTGAGCCTTGATCTCCAAGTCCTTTAACGAGTCATACAATCCCATAAACAACAAAGACAAAACATACTTCCTATTCTACCATGATTATAGTTCAAAGCTAGATTTATCCAAAAGAGACAAGTTCATGCAAATGTACACAATACTGAAGGAAATAGGCCAAACACATATATTAATGAGAACTTAAAAGAGATACTTACAAACCATTGATGAAGTTGCAGTAGCCTCTCCAAGTCCTCCTCGTCCAGCCCTTGCACAAAGATCCAAAGACCATAAGTTTGATACCTCCAATTGCTTCCTTCCTTATGAGATCATAAATTTGGTATATCTAAACTTATCCATGCCCCCCTCTGTTGTAGGAAAATCTCCCTGCGGACAGGTAGATCTCCTCAAAGAGATAGACTCTTAACTCTAAGACAGAAAGTGCTTATCATGGTCACTGACTTCCTTTTAGATCTAGGTGGACTAGTGTGTGAGAAGGAAGGAGAAGAGAAGTACCTTTAATCGACGTTTGTCCCTGCACGCTCCGAGTTGGGCTCCAATCTTTCGCTCCTCGGTGAATCCTGTAGACAAACAAAGTACGACCACTTCCTACTCTATCAAGGTTAGCCCTAAATAGATCTATCTACTAAAGAGACAAATTCATGTGATATTGAACATGAATTAGAAATAAATAGGCCAAGCAAATCATATTAATGAAGACAAGAGAATTACTTACAGCAGTAGATGAATTGCAGCAGTTCTGCCAAGTCCTCCTTGTCTATCCCTTGCTCAAAAGGTCCACGATCTAAATGAAGATAGCTTCACCAATTGCTCCCTATGATATCGTAGGTCTCTTGCTTCCAAATCACCTCTGTTCCAACACCACTTATGAGATCATAAGTCTGGTGTAATTCTCCATTTCCATCCTCTATTTCACCATGAGAAAGATTGTTTATATAGGTTTAGAGAGGCCTTAACCACTTGAGATATCCTTGGGGAAGTTAAGGATTTGCCTCCTTCAGTTGAGGATATACCCTAAGATCATGGCTTGATTGAGGATTTTAACTCAACTGACCTCCAAGAATGAATGGATTCTTCCCCTATTCATCTCAACCACTTAACCACTGCCCAGATTAGACATCACTCCCTCAAAAGGGGTATCAGGGCGCTATAGTGCTCCTAATAGGATTTAGGGGGGCGCCAGTGCTCCAAAGATCCATAGCACTCCCTTAAGAGGACCAAGGAAGATTTATAGCGCTCCCTAGTAGTGTGAGGGGGGGCACCAGCACTCCCAGAAGAGGTATAGGGGAGCGCTCCCCTCCAAAAACCTTGTTTTTCAGTGTTTTCAGATGGAAAAACATTCATGACTTTAGCTAAGAATTCCTCCTCTTCCAAATTAAGTGTTTGATGTATTGTAAGTGTCTCCTTAGTGTCATCGTCATGGCAGTATGTTTTGCTTGACATTTGCGACACTTGTGAATCAACATGCGAAATTTGTGAACAATATGTGACACTTGCGACAGTTGTGAGCAATATGCGACACTTGCGACACTTGTGATGACGACACTTGCGACACCATCGAAGTGAGTAAATTTGATGTGTAACACCCTCCTCCATGGAAATACCTCATTATATATGATTTGGACTCTTAACCACCATGGAGAGGATCTCTAATCAGATCCAATAAAAAAGGAATCTCTAAGATATTTAGGAAGAAAACATTTCTTAAGGATTTTAGGGAGGAAATATCTCTTAAGGATTTTAAGGAGGAAATATTTCAACCATCCATGAGATCCTCCACCTTCCCTAAAAAAATAGGAAACCAAATGTGAGGTGGATTCTCACATTTAATTACTTTTTTTTCATGAATATTAATAATAATTCATGTGCACTTGGTATTTTTTCCTTCATGTAATATATCCTTCCTTCACATTGACTAGCGATTGTGACATAGGTTATTCCATTGTGTCGAGGTGTATGAGACACTTATATGACACTTTACGACACTTAGGTCGATGTACCTAGGTGTGAAAATTTCATGTGTAACAACAATGATCTCTCATTTTAATCACACTTGAGCATATTGAATATCTACAAGTGACTTAGGTAACCAAAGGATATCTAAGCCAAATTTTAGATTGACTATGAAGTAAATAAGGTCGAAATTCAAGGGAGGATAAATTATTTTGATGATGCTTCCTAAGGTATGTTATTTACAGGTCATCTCACCATTTTTGCAATAACTTCTTTTCTACAATGATTCAGATCGTGAAATTGGGAGGTCATTGAGGAAACATATCCAAGTAGTTGTGATAAATATTTCAGATTCTCGGTCATTGTATTTTTTGAGTTACACTCCGTAGAAAATAGGGTTTGTGGCTAGTCCTCAAACTAGTATAAAATAGGTGTTTTGGGTAAAAACATCATAACTTCTTCATAACAGATACAAATTTAGTAAGACCAAATGTATTGGTTAGAGTATAGTCTGTAGTATTATTTGTACAATTTTTAGATCCATGCAACAAATATTCCTTGCGGGGTACACCCTACAAGTTCACTCTCTAGAATAAGCCATAATTCAATAAGGTATGTCATTTTTTCTATAACTCCTTTTCTGAGAGGATCCAAGTAGTGAAACCTAGCGGAATTGCATACAAGACAATGAATAACATTGTGTATTATTTTTAGATCTTTATTCATTACAGGTACATAGTTTTGATTATTGCAAGTTAGGGTTGTTGACTAATCCAAAATTAGTCATGTGAGACAAAAGTAAAGTTTAATGAAAATGATAGTCTCTTGTTGTTAAATTTAAGGAAGGTTTGTAGGCATGTGATTATATACACCGGGTCTATTACAGAGTTACAAATCTGATTTGGATGACGAAATTGATGAGGGATTTTGGTTGACATACATGTTGGGTANGATGAGTCATAGTTTATGTGTATTTGATGCATGATTGGTATATTTTTGGTGCATGGTTGATGCATTTGTTTATGGTACAGGTTGAGGTAAAGGTTTATATATGGTACATGTTGGCACAGATTATTCATACATGTTTACAGCAGTATATCTCACAACGATAGTGTGACAGTGCTTCCATCATTCTACTTCTACATCAGGGAAGTTGGACGGGGCAAGGACAGGTGGTTGTAGCCACCTTTCGGTTGTAGCTGAAGAACATAGAGGGTTGTAGCCTCCTTCTGGTTGTAGCCAGAGAATTGGGGATTTGGAGCTTCCCTCAAGTTGTAGTCTGAGAAACTAGGTGGTTGGAGCCTCCTTCCAGTTGCAGCTAGAAAACAAAGGAATTTGGTGCTTCCAATGAACATAATTCTTAAAGACGTATAAGAAAAATAATTTTGTGGTTTTCTCTCTCTTTGGGTTTCCACGTAAAAACATCGGTGTACTGTGTATGTGTATGATTGCTCATTTTTTCATTGTTTATTTACTCTGCAATTATTGGATGATAATACTACATTGATATAACACTTGCATTATGGTTAAAAAGGATTAAATTGCTCTATTACTGATTCACCCCCCTCTCAGTAATCTAACAAGTCCTTAAATTTGGGTCGTTGTGGGGAATAAATTCTGGGTAGTCTTCCCGGTTAATCATGTTGAACAAATCTCCCTACTGCGGGAGCATTATCTCTGAACCAGTGCTTTCCTCTGTGTTGCCAAATGCAGGGGGTTGGGCAAATGCCTTCTTAGTAGAAATTCTGATGACCGACTCCACTTTAGCATCAAACTCCAACTTCCTCACAGTGTCGAGGGAAGATCCTTCATCGACCTATACTTCTTTCAACTTTGGTGCCTGTTATAACCCTATAATTCATAGGATCATCTGTTGACTGGAAATTTTTCACTCTGGGTGTATAGGTTTGCAAATAATATTTCATCTCTGCAAATTATTTTCAAGGGAAACAGTGCACAAAATCCACATAATGCACTTATCCTAAGTTTTGGAGCAAATATGACTTTGCGCTCACAGAGTAAAGACCGCACATAAATGAACGGTGGAGAGGCTGGCGCATAGATCTACGGTTGAGATTGAATTTTGGATCCCCCTGACCATTCTACCTTTAACGATGGGGGGCAGAGGGGGGTCCAGAATGGTGATTAAGAAGTGTGCACAGATCTACGGTCGTCATGGAAGCGTGCAGATGGACGGTCTACAGGAAATTCCAGACCCCCTTGACCTTTCTGCCTTTAACGGTGGGGGGGTTCCAGAATGAGGTGGTTTTTTCGGTGGGCACTATCCCATGTGTCATCCATCCATTGCATCAGACCTCCTCTGCTCCAAACCACTTACTTCTTACCACCCTTCCAACTTACTACCATACCGCTCCTGCATCGTGACGTCAACCTCCATTATCCCGCCATCTCACCCGTCCATGAATAAACAGACTTAGGATAAAAACATTAAGTTAATAATGCTAGTAATAAAATTTAATATAGTTAGTTTAATAAGCTGGATTAGTTAATAATTAGTTGGTTAATTAATAATAAATCAATCGTTAATTAGTTAATTAATTAATGATTTATAATATAGTTAGGTTAGTAA
>JASDQU011249861.1:0-25263 GCA_032191745.1 Picea mariana
AGTTATGTGACGTTGTACATACCACCAGAAATGGAATGACATGTACTATCCATATAGAATAGTATTATATGAAAATATATCATAACTCATGCCGTTACCCATCAAACAAACTTGGGTCCATTACCCAGACCTGGGGTCTCCAACTTCTCATGGCCATAATTCTCTAACCATGAGGAATTATGTGACGTTCCACATACCACTAGAAATGACATGACAAGCACTATCCATCTAGGATATTTTCTCTGAAAAATTCACTTTCTTTCATCTCATTATTCCACAATTAATCATGGGTTCTCTTACTCCACAAAGCATCTTCTCGTGAGGGCTTTCACCATAAGAAGACCACTTTGGAGTTCATCCATATTTACTTCTTATCAACCATGACAAAAAAATAATTAGTCATATTTACATGAAACAATATTGGGTCCATTGCCTAAACCTTTGTGCTACGGGGCTTTCTTCAAGGGTTGACATTAATGACAACCAACCTTAATCAACAAAAACAAACTACATTCATTCTATTTGGTCCAACTAGATCCGTATGCACAATTTCCAATGATTTTGTTGTGGAGTATTCCTTTGACTTGAACTTGGTCGTGGTTTTCTTTCCTTGTTGACAATGTTTGCACAATGCATTTTTTGGCTTCATGATCTGGAGAATTCCTCTAACTGCTTTATTTTTTCTGACCTTGACAAGATTATCAAAATTCTGTGAGCCATTATTCTATGCCATATCCAAAATTCATCTTCCTTTCCTAAACAACAATTTTCCTTTCCAATTTCATTTAGTATGTATATGTTTCTTGGATTTCTAACAATTGTACCCACCACTTTGCATGGATCTTCTTTTCTTATCTCACATTTCTGTGAATCAAACACAAGTTTGTGACCTTTGTCACACATTTGTCTTACACTCGGAAGATTTTGTTTCACATCTTCCACTAATAGAACATTTTCTTCCTTGGCATCCTTACTTCCAATATTGATTGTTCATTTTCCAATGATTTTGTTTGAGTTATCATTTCCAAAAGAGACTGACCCATATCTTTCCTTTTTCAGTGTTAGAAAGATGTCCTTATCACATGTCATGTGCTTTGAATAACCATTGTCAACATACCAACCACGTTTCTTGTGTTGATCTTGTAGAGTGAATGTGCATTCTTCATTGTTGTATTGATTTGCTTCCTTATCCATATTCTTTGAGATTCATGTCTGCAATTGTTGTTGTTTTGTTGTAATTCTCTTGGAGGAATTGTTATTCTACAATCTTTGGCCTTATGTCCAAAGTTATTGCACTTGTAGCATTCCACCTCAGTACTCAAGGATTCAAACCTGTTGTAGCTTTTGATATATGTTTCACTATGCCTTCTTGGATAACCATTTTGTGTATAAACTTTATGGTTGTCTATGTTCCTTCTATTGGCTCTGCAATTTACATCCGTATGTCCAAAATTGTTACAAGAATAACATAGTCCAAGGAAGATAGTTTTATACTTGGGAGTTGAAGATATTTTAAAAGGAGTTACTCTTCTGAATCCTTCTTCATCTTGAGGCCTTTTTATTTATGACTACTACTAATTCTTAAATTTGAATATTCTTGGTGGTGGAGTATCTCTGTGATATTTCTTATGAAGCTTTTTGTCTTCTTCCTTCTCAAGAGATCATTTGACTGTCTCTACGTAGCTTATTGGTTTTGTTTCTTGATCTATTATTTTGGAGATTGAGACTTTTTTCTGACTGTTTGTATCCAAGTACGAACCTGTCATGATGTGGCCTTTGACTACTAATAATGACATCAAAAAATTTAGAACTATTCTACATGTTTTTCTTATGAAGGTATTTTCTCAATGTGACAATCTCTGCTTCCAAACTTCCAATGATCTTGTCTCTTTATTCTAATTGTTCTTTGAGATATTATTCAATTATCTTGTCTTATTCTACTTGGATTTTTAGTTTCATGATCATATTCTCTAGTTTTTCAGAGTTGGAATTCTGAACTCCCTCTTTTCTTTTTAGTTCTTCCCGAAGTGACTTGTTTTTCTTCTTTTCCCTTTTTATAAATTCTATGGAACTCAACAATTCTTATCTGTAATAAAATTTTTCCTCTTCATATTCTTCTTTGGATCATTCTTCATCAGAGTCTTCTACTACCATGAATAATACCCTTTATGTATCACTATTGTTGACTTCATCTTCGTCTGATGAGGAACTAACTGTCTTCTTTGGTGCAAAGGAATTTCTTGAAAACTTTCCTTTTGTTTATTTTGTATTTTTGTATTTGTTTCTTTTTAGAGTCATCGATCCAGTTGGATATCCTTTTCCACCCACCTATTCCATTGGATTGAAAAACGATCTTTCACATTGGCAGTTTTCTTTTCTAGTTTTCAGGTCCTGAATTTCTGGGGCTGTTTTTAGGGCTCGCGATAGTCACACTGTAGGATTTAGTTTGATTGTGACGTAAAAATTTGTATTCCTCAGATAAACCTTTGCAACGAGCTATTGTGTTCCCCAAACGGGGATTGTATGCCAAAGTTATTCCCTCGGGAAATTGGTATACCAAACTACCCAAAATGATGTCCACAAAATTGTTGTCTTTTCATCTTCCAGGGTTACGGTTTTGTATTTTCTTTATGATAAAAAGGCCTTTGGATCCTCATTGTAAAATAATCTTCTTGCGAATGGGAGTATCTGTCACATATCTTCTCAGAGATAAGATGCCACCATTCTAGCGAGTCTTTCACTCTGTATTGCTATAGTTTTGTACATTTCATTCATTAATAGAAATTGTCTATTAATGTATATATGTTCCACTTGTTATATTTCTGATATATATATGTTATATTATTGTCTCTCCTTAATTATCTCTGCATATTTATGTGTTATATTTACGATCTCATTTCATGTTGAAAATAATATGGATCAGTGGTATCAGAGCAGGCTTCTCTTGATCGTTTTTCAGTGCATGTCCCCGACAAGGTCTAAGTATAACGAGTTGGGTGTTGAGCTTGTCTCTCTTGAGGACAATCTCTCTCACACTCCTAAGAAACCCTCCATGGCAGAAGAAAATAAAAATGATGGAACATAAGATTCTATTCATCTGTTGGGTTAGGGTTTTGTATTTTATTTATGATAAAAAGGCCTTTGGATCCTCATTGTAAAACCATCTTCTTGCGAATGTGAGTATCCGTCACATATCTTCTAAGAGGTAAAATGCCACCATTCTAGCGAGTCTTTCACTCTATATTTCTATAGTTTTGTACATTTCGTTCATTAATAGAAATTGTCTATTAATGTATATATGTGCCTCTTGTTATATTTCCAATATATATCTGTTATATTATTGTCACTCTTTAAATATATCTATATATTTCTGTGTTATATTTACACTCTCATTTCATGCTGAAAATAACATGGATCAATGGTATCAGAGAAATCTACTCTTGACCATTTTTTAGTGCATGTCCTCGAAGAGGTACACACCTACCACACTTAGAGGGGGGGTTGATTGAGCGTGGGGATATTTTTTCCAAAAATTCTCTCTTACACAAAACTCATTAGTTATCATTCGACATTTACTCATTACTCATTTTTGTCATTAATAATCAGTTAGATGTGAATACATATCAGCAACATATATCAACAATATATCATCAACAAATCATCTCCACAAGGAACACAAGGAACACAAGATGTATGTACAATTTTTCTTTTTATTATGGACTTCAATCCAGGGTTTCTTCAGAAGCAACTGAATAGAGTACAACTCTACAAGAGAATGAACTATATATGCAAGACTCAACTTACATTCTCATCACCAACTAATATGAGGCAACAATCCTCAATAGATATCAATTTGTACCATAAACAAGTGCATCAACCATGCACCAACCTGTGCCAAACAACTTGTAATCAACCTGTACCATAAAAACGTGCATCCAACCATGTACCAAGTATATACCAATCATGTTTCAACTACTCATCAACAATAACTCATCAATATGTACCAACATCATCAACTATACACCTCATGTATATGCCATCTTATCAAGTGCTTGTCTCAACCATGACTAGTTTTGGATTAGTCAACAACCCTAACTTGAAATAATAATAACTTTGTACATGTAATGAATCAATATATGAAACTGATACACAATGTTCTTCAGTGTGTTTTAGCAAAAATGACATACCTTGCTAAATTTTGGCTTATTCTAGAGAGCGAAATTGTATAGCGTGCCCACACAGAATATTTGTTGAATAGATCTAAAACTGTTACACAACATACTAAATACTTTAATCTAACCAACATAATTTGTCGCACGGAATTTGGATCTGTTATGAAGAATTTATGATTTTTTTACCGGAAACACATGTTTTGGACTAGTTCCGAGACTAGCCACAAACCCTATTTTCCATGGAGTGTATATCCAAAAATACAATGACCCACAAGATGAATTCTTTACCACAGATATTTGGACATGTTTCCTCTATTTCATATAAATCTCATGGTCTGAATCATTGTAGAAAAAAAAATTATTGCGAAAATGGTGAGATGACCTGTAAATAACATACCTTAGAAAACATCATGAAAAACAATTATCCTCCCTTGAATTTCGGCCCTCTTTTCTTCACCTTCCCTCCAAAATTAAGCTTACATATCCTTTGGTTACCTTATTCACCTATAGATATTCAATATTCTCAAGTGTGATGTGAAATGACAAATCCTTGCCTCTTATTTACACTCTCCATCTTCTAGGTCACTTAACCCATTTCTAGGTCACTTAACCTATTTCTAGGTCACTTAACCCATTTCTAGGTCACTTAACCTATTTCCAGGTCACTTAACCCATTTCTAGGTCACTTGACCTATTTCTAGGTCACTTAACCCATTTATAGGTCACTTAACCTATTTTCCTCATTTTTAGGGTTAACCACTTTCCATAATTAGAAAGTTCTCCATTACTTTATCATTTAAATATTCCTCATTGACTTTGTCATCTCAGTTTATCATTTAAATAATCTTCTTTGATTTTGTCACTTCACTTTATTATTTAAATAATCCTTTTTTACTTTGTCACTTTACTTTATCATTTAAATAACAATTTCTTCTTTTAGGTCACTTTGACTTCTTTGACCTTGGGGGCTTCAAGCCTTCATATGGGGGTCCTTCATCTTCATAAGGCCATAACTCTCAAACCATGAGGAGTTATGTGACATTCCACATACCACCAGAAATGGCATGACAAGCACTATCCATATTGGATAGTTTCACCAACAATTTTCTTGATATTCATCTCATTATTCCACATATAATAATGGGTCCTCCAACCATTCTTCTAGGATAACTCAATCCACAAAGCGTCTTCCCGTGAGGGATTTCACCATAAGGGCACCACTTTGGATTTCATCCATTTGTGCACCTTATCAATCATGATAAGACAATAATGAGAGCATGGGTCCTCCAACCATTCTTCTAGGATAACACAATCCGCAAAGCATCTTCCCATGAGGGATTTCACCATAAGGGGATCACTTTGGAGTTCATCCATTTGTGCACCTTATCAATCATGATAAGACAATAATGAGTCATCTATACATTTTTCAAACAATGCATCATATACCAATGAAACCACATTGATCCATCTTCATCGTGTATCAATGACAACTCATTGATCCATCTTCATCATATCATTGAAAACTCATTGATCCATATTCATCTATGCATTCTCATCAAGGACAATACATATTACATTACATCAATCATCAATCAATCAATCACTTGACATCAATCAATGACATCAACCAATCAAATCATTGGCATCAATGACAACATGATCCAACAATCTCCCCCTTTGGCATTGATGGCAATACCAATATTTATGTCAACACCAATTACCAATTATTTATGTCAACATGTAGATAAGGCATTCTCTACATCTATAGTCATTGTGACTATCTCTCCCAAATGTGACTATCTCTCCCAATCAATAATCATGAATCACATCAATGTGACTATCTCTCCTCCTTTGACATCAATGGCAAAGGGCCATTTTCCTCTTGTGGTTGTTCCCCTTGCTTGAACTTTCCTTGGGACTTCTCCCCTTGTCTGAGTTCCTTTGGTCTTCCTCTGAATAATCTCTCCCCTTTTGAACAAGGGATATCACTCTGATGTAATGCGGAAAATACATCGAACATACTCCCCCTCTAACCATCGCTCCTCCTGGAATTATGCCTCTATGTTGTTTCTTCAAATATAGGGCTCTATTGGAAACCATTTTCATTCCCATATTTTCCTTACAAGCTGCCTACATAAGGGTTTTGAACCCTCAATACTCGTCGCAATTTAAAAAAAATAAAAAATCGACACTATTGTCTTTCGCTTTCGCATACCTGCTTTTCGTTTTCATTTTCACGACTGCAAGCGTGAAAACCTACAGTTGGGATTCATGTTGCTTGCATTAAAATGATCTTTTGGATTGTTATGAACCTATTTGTTTATGTGGTCATAACTCTTTTACCTCCAACCCACCACTAGTCACACATTTATCAAAACACCAAACCACCACTCAATTTGCATTTGACTATTGTTAATATGGTTTTGATTTATAAATTCGTTGATGCAATGGTTATTTGATATTTTGGTGTCTTTGATGTAATCATCAATGCAATATTCGACATATTGGTGTTTCTTTTGAAATCATGCAAATGACATTGTTTATTTAACATTCGAATCGATTTTTGGTTATGAATACCATGGTTTTCAATGGTTATGTGATAATTCATTTGATTAAAATCTTTTTTGGATATGAACTGTTATGATTTGAATAGGCTCTGTTGGTTGTACAAACTCGACATGATATTTCTACATGGTCTCAATTTATTCCACCACCCTCGCACGCATAAGCATTAACGCTCTGTCTTGCATTTCGGGCTGCCTTTGTTTGTTTTGGGGAAGCTGCGGGAAAATGGTTCTGTGTCTACCCTGTCAAACCCCCTCGTCGATTACCCTGTTGATCTTGTGCTATTTGCTATGGCTCCTGTAGTGTGAATCGAGCCCAACGACGTCCAAACTTTGTTGTTGTTTGATAACACCCGAGAGGACCTAGAGAGGAATGGTTGGAGGGTTTTTATTGAGAAGTTCGAGGGTTTCAACCTCGCAATCGCTCAACAATTTGCACTTACATTCGATGGATGCAGGGACAAAGTTGGGGACATCCAACTCGAATTGAACGAGGATTTCCTTAGCTCAGCCACTGATCTGCCAGCCAAAGGTCAGAAATGGTTTAAAAATTCAAAGGTTGATGAAGTACCATGGCCACTGTTGTTTACCTCAAGGAAAACCAATAGTTGCGACAAAGGTATGCCAGTTACAGCTCTTAAGTCTAGGTGGCATGATTTTTTGGCCATTATCAAACAATTCATTACATGCGAGGGTAGATACAGTTTAGTTTTCCTATACCACCTCCGACTGCTCATGAATTTCATAGATTTTCCTTTAAATATGCCACATTTCCTCCTTCGGAGTTTATATAAAATGGCTAAACGTTTCAAGAGGGAGAAATCTGATTCCAGCCTCTTCCACCACTGTTTAATTAAAATTATTATAGTTCATCATTTGAGGTTTAGTGGTGATTGTTGGGAAGCTTTCTTGTTGAGGAATGGCTTTGCCAGTCCTGAAATTGGACAAGTTGACAAAACCGTGGTCACAGAAACCCTTGTCGGGCCTGCCGTGCCCCCTCCTACACTCTTACCCTCTCTTGAACCCTTGACCTACCTGAACCCTACCCAAACCAACACCCTTCCTTATTCATGCCTAAAAGATGGTGGTAAGCCTGTTAAAAGGTCTACAAGGAAAAAGGGTAAGGGTAACAATGATGTCAATTACAAAAGTAAAACGGTTGCGCGCTGGGTATCAAGGTGTGCTCACAATAAACCTAAACAAAACATAGACCAACAACCAATTTTGTTGAGTGAAGATTCTGATTCTGAAATCGAGCGGTTTCTAACCGAGGAGTATCCATACTCACACGGCCTTTGTTCAATCAAGCCCTATGACTATGTGATGAACCTCCCGCCGTGCCTTAGAGATGACCCCAACTTCCTCGGGATCAAACTCGATAGTGGAACTGCTGGTAAATTAGGAGATTCTTCACCTGTAATTACATGGCCTGATCAACCATAGTGCAATGAATGCAACTCGTGGCTCGACCGATATTATACAGACGTCCCTTTGCTCCAATCCTGAATCAAGTCCTTGAAGGATTGAGTAAATGTGCTAACCAAAGAAAGTGACAGGTTGCTAGCTAATGATTAAAGGCAGAAGACCACAGGCTCTGTTGTTTTCAAAAATGTAGAGGTGGCCACTGCCATTATTAATTCAAAAATATCTTGATCGAATCGAATCCCTGAAACCGAGGTATGGTATTTCAAGAATGATTTTAAAATGGTTTTGTTTTCTTTGAATTAGCATAAAGGATTTGTTTGTCCAATCACATCTATTTCTGTTATGATTGAATTGATACAATACGATTATGTTTGTAAATAATAACTAGCTACAAAATCGTGAGATTCTGTAGCTAGTTATGAAAATATGGATTGTTTTGATTTTACAACTAAAATACAATATGATTATCATGTATTTTTGTGCATTGACATGTACACACGAATTTTAAAGGAGATTGGATCGACTGTGGCATCTTTGAACATGTTTTTTTTTACATACTTTTGGATTAGGTTGTTAGTCTTAGATAGAAATAGGAATTTGGGAGATTGTATTTCCATAATTTTTTCAACAGTTTTGATAATTTCCACAAGGAATGTTTGATCCCGTGGCCTTTTTATATGTATTATTTTTGTAAATAAACACCATCGCTGCTTGGGAGCAGAGAATATGGATTGATGATTATTCAGACTCGAATGAAAGTAGATGTTTGTACGGCTTTAGCTTCAATATATCATACTTTTGTTCAAGTTTTTGTTCATTTCAATTTGTAATCAAATTTTTGACTACTTTAGATATCATAATTGGTTACAGATTGATGTGATGGGATTTAAATAGTGTCCATATTTGATGTCTCTCACTTTACATACAACAATTATCCTGTTTCAATTTAATGAACATAGGGTTAATCTTCTTTGTTAAATTAGCAGTTATATACAAATATTTGCAGTGAGATTTATCTTAATGTAATCATTTGTAAATTATAAAATTGTTGTTTCTACATCCTTTACATGTTCTATCGTTAGCATTCAAAAGTTTTGTTGCTTCATGTTTACGCGCAGTATTGGAAAATCTAGTGCGGGTTGGCCTCATCGAACAGTGAACGCGGATGCCTATGTACAGGACAAGTAGGAGATGATAATTTCAGGTTAGTTTTCTATTTTATTTTAATAGTTCAATTTATATAAGAATTCTCTGTAGTTTAGATAGATATATAATACAGATTTTTATTTTTATTGCTTAGTTAGATAGCTACCATTTCATTTCTTTTTCATAAAAGTTATAAAAATAAAAAAATACTAGCTTCGCTGTCATAAGACAATTCATATATGATTTTGCAGATTTCGATCAAAATTTGCATTTTGTAAATATTGTATAGATAACAAAGATTTAATCATATCGATACGATGTATATTTAATAAGTAGGATTACTATTTCACTAAAATTAATTAGCGAACTGTGAATATATATTAGACTTGTATATAGTTGCAACATCTGTTATTTTTTTTTCACTTAGTTAGTTTCTTTAGTTTAGTTTTTTTTTTACTTTCCTAGGACTTAGATCGGCCAATGGAGCCACTAAACCCATCGGAGTGGATTAATCCAAACGGCTTGGGTTATTTAGACAACCCCGGACTGGATTCACTCCTCCAGTTGACGAGCGGTCAATTTCGCCCGTCAACAGGCTCCTTTCTAGGTATGCATCTGATAAATATCTCCTCCGAGAATCATGCAAAGAAGAATGAATCCCCCTATGGGTATGTCTCCCCTATCTTCTCTTCCAGATGAACAATGTGCTACCATATAAAAATCTTTGGACCTGTTCATGCATCAAAATCATGCTATACCAAGCATCATGAAGCAAAAGATATGTCAACAATGAAATAAAGAATCATGAGAAAAATATCAACGAAGCACATCCTGTACAAAAATGTTTGCTCATAATGCACAACACCTATGTACATCAACCAAGCACATCCTGTACAAAAATGTTTGCTCATCATGCACAACACCTATTTACATCAACCATGTACATCAACATCATGCAATGTGCCAAAAGATATCATCCATGGAATGTATCAATCATATGCCTCTATCAATATGCCAACACGTGCATCTACCAATATGCCAACCATGTGGATCTACCAACATGCCAAACAATGTATCATATCACTCATGATATGTCTCCATCATGAACCATGTGCCACAATCATGTATCTCAAACAAATACCAATTGTTGTGCAAATCAAGTAATAACAAGCATATTCCATACATGAGTGTACCAAACATGTACATCGCCATGCACCAATACCACAAAATAATGAATCTCATACATGTATGCCAAGTCCTCCATAAAACATGTGCCAATCAAACTATTAATAGGTGTCTCTACCAGTGTACTAGAAACGTACCAATCATGCATCAACTATAGATCATCAATGATGTACAACATGATCATCTCATCAACTCACCAACCACATGTCCCAATATGTATCCCATCCATATGCTAAATGCATGCATCAATATTTTCAACAAGTAAGCTTCCAATACATCATCAAGGTATATCACATAACTAAGGTGTCATAACTTCACTGTAATAACCAACATTGTTCTTCAACAGAAAATGCATCAATCCATAATCATGGGTTAGTGACATGCATCCAAGATTTATTTTACATCATCACCTTACATAGTCCAATATAGACTCATGAAAACCTGCAACAAATAGTGTGAGAACCTGCAATAAACCATGTCATACCCTACATCATAGAGTTATACCATCACATCAAACTGAAATCCTTGTGCATAGCCCTTTTCCTTAGGCTTCACCACATATACGCGGCCTACTACATAATAGCTTGCGTATGTATGTGACCTATACAAGGTCAGCCTGCGTATGTACATGACTGATACCGCTATCACCCATGTATGCCTTAGTGTATGACACATTTGAACTTCCCTTCAGTATTTCATTATGTTCTGGCTACTCTGACTTCTTTACCCACTTCTGTAGATGTCCCTACTCCTTAGAACTTGAGCTCTGAGCATCCATATTTTCAAAGATGTCTCCCTTTCTAACTTCATTCCTTCTTCTAGCCATGCTATTTGAAATCCTCATCATGGACTTTCTTCTTGTGTTCCAACACTCCTAAGATTTGTAGACAAATCCACTACAACTGTAGCATCTCATGGAATTATAGTGAACAACAATGTGTCCTACTTGATCACATCTCCAACACCTCATGGTGTTATAAAATCTTCCATTATATCTCCTTTCATAATATCTACATTCAAAATCTTTGTNTCCATTACATGAATAACAATGCCCATGAAAAATACTTGCATACCTTTGCTTTGGTGTCCCAAAGATAGCTTCTTGATGTCTTCCTTGCTTTGTTCTTTTGAAATTTTCCTTGCCTTGTGTGGATGGTTTCTTTGCAACATTGTCTTCCTTCTTTGATGGACTTACCTCATTCTTCTTTGAGGTGCTTGCTTCAACATATGCAGTTTCTTCTTTGTATCCAAGTCCTGATTTATCACATGGTGATCTTTGACTTTCCAAGATATCATCCAAGATTCTTGAGATATTCAAGAATTTGTTTGACTTCTCTACCTTCTTTCTAAGGTCAATAACTTCATCTTCTAACTTATGACATGACTCTTCCTTTTCATTTATTTGATACTTCAATAGTTCCTCTACCCTTTTGGCTTCTTCAATTTGGGTCTTGAGAGGGACAATAGTTTCAAAACTTTTGCTAATCTCATCATCTACCTTCATATTGTTTTTTTCATTCTTTAGTCTTGTGATCTCTTCTTCCTTTTATTCTAATTGAGTCTTACTACTATCTTCTAGTTCTTTGAGCATTTATTTTAACTTCAAGATGTGCCTTTGACTCCTCCTAGGAAACTTTTTAGTGTTATCCGAAAGATAGTTATATTCTATATAATAATGATCACTACTATATCTATATAAACCCTCTTCAACTTCCTTTTGAATTTCTAATAGATCTTCTATTCTTTCCATGGGATAACTAACATTAAACTTTACACCAACTATTTCTAGATCTTCTTCACTTGAGAAATATTCAACATCATCACATTTTGAATCATTGCAATCAAGGGTCTTTGAGGAGTCTTTACCTTCATTTGAATTACTTTCAAGATCTTCCTTTTTGTCAACATCATCACATCATTCTTTGCTTTCCTTTGTGCTACCATTATCACTTGATTCTTTTTCTTCATTTGAAATGTTTTCAAGATCACATTTAGAAATAATACAATCAAGGGTTTTTAGAGATTCTTTACCTTTGATAATCTTGATGGAGTGGTCTTCAATATCTTCCTTCTCCTTCTTTCTTTGATATGTCTCCTCTAGATTTAGCCATAGATCCTTGGCAGAAGTACATTGTTCCATTCTTTCTTTGATAGGGCTTGAGAGTCCACTAAGAATGGTCTTAAGAGACAATGCATAATTCTTCTTTCCTTTCCTTTGAGCTGCAAACTTTGACTTATTTTTCAACAGAACTGATCCACCAATGGTTGTCTTCCCAATAGTTGCTCCCATTGTCTTCAAATACACTCTCATCTCTATTCTCCAAGTAAAATAGTTTTCCTCATCAAGGATTGGTATTTCATCATCCATTTGTGTGTCTATGGATCTCCTTCAAGATTTTAAAGGCTTGTAGTGAGTAACCTCTCTGATACCAATTGTTGGACACACCTACCACACTTAGAGGGGGGGGCGGTGAATGAGTGTGGGGATCGTTTTCCCAAAACTTCCCTCTTACACAAAACTCATTAGTTAGAATTTGACATTTAGTTATTACTCATTGTTTTCATTAATAATCAGTTAGATGTGAATACATGTCAGCAACATATATCAACAATATATTATCAACAAATCATCTCCACAAGGAACACAAGATGTATGTACAATTTTTCTTTTTATTGTGGACTTCAATCCGGGGTTTTTTCAGCAACAACTGAATAGAGTACAACTCTACAAGAGCACCAGCTCTATATTCAAGACTCATCTTGCATTCTCAGAACCAACTGAGATGAGGCAACAATCCTCAACATATATCAATCTGTACCATAAACAAGTGCATCAACCATGCACCAACATGTACCAAAGAACCTGTAATCAACCTGTTCCATAAAAAAGTGCATATAACCATGTACCAAGTATATACTAATCATGTGTCAACTACTCATAAAAAATGACTCATCAATATGTACCAACATCATCAACTATACACCTCATGTATGTGCCAACTCATCAAGTGCTTGTCTCAATCTTGACTAGTTTTGGATTAGTCATCAACCCTAACTTGAAATAATCATAACTTTGTACCTGTAATGAATCAAGATATGAAACTGATATACAATGTTCTTTGGTTTTTTTTGTACAATTCCTCCATGTGTCACTACTTGGAACCTCTCATAAAAGGAGTTATAGCAAAAATAACATACCTTTCTAACTTCTGGATTATTCTAGAGAGTGACCTTGTAGGGCGTGACCCAAATGGAATATTTGTTGAATAGATCTGAAACTATTACACAACATACTAACTATTGTACGATAACCAACACAATTTGTATCATTGAATGTGGATCTGTTATGAAGAAGTTATGACGTTTTTACCCGAAACACCTATTTTAGACTAGTTTTAGGAATAGCCACAAACCCTATTTTCCACGTAGTGTGTCTCCAAAAATACAACGAACCACAAGCTGTATTGTTTACCACCAATACTTGGATATGTTTCCTCAATTTCATATCAATATCATGGTTTGAATCATTATAGAAAAAATGTTATTGCGAAAATAGTGAGATGACCTATAAATAACATACCTTAGAAAGCATCATGAAAATAATTTATCCTCCCTTGAATTCAAATTGTCTTTTCTTCACCTTCCCTCTAAAATTTGGCTTCTATATCTTTTGGTTACCTCATTCACCTATATATCTTCAATATGCTCAAGTGTGATCTAAAATGAGAGATCCTTGCCTTTTATTTATACTCTCCATCTTCTAGGTCACTTAACCTATTTTCCTCATTTTTAGGGTTAACCACTTTCCATAATTAGAAAGTTCTCCATTACTTTATCATTTAAATATTCCTCCTTGACTTTGTCACCTCACTTTATCATTTCAATAATCTTCCTTGATTTTGTCGCTTCACTTTATTATTTAAATAATCCTTCTTGACTTTGTCACTTTACTTTATCATTTAAATAATGAATTCTTTTTTTAGGTCACTTTGAATTATTTGACCTTGGGGGCGTCAAGCCTTCATATGGGGGTCCTTCATCTTCGTAAGTCCATAACTCTCAAACCATGAGGAGTTAAGTGACATTCCACATACCACTAGAAATGGCATGACAAGCACTATCCATCTAGGATAGTTTCACCAACAATTTCTTTGATCTTCATCTCATTATTCCACATACAAGAATGGGTCCTCCAACCATTCTTCTAGGATAACTCAATGCGCAAAGCATCTTCCTATGAAGTATTTTACCATAAGGGGACCACTTTGGAGTTCATCCATTTTTGCAACTTATCAATCATGATAAGACAATAATGAGAGCATGGATCCTCCAAACATTCTTCTATGATAAATCAATCCGCAAAGCATCTTCCCGTGAGGGATTTCACCAGGAGGGCACCACTTTGGAGTTCATCCATTTGTGCACCATATCAATCATGATGAGACAATAATGAGTCACCTATACATTTTTCCAACAATGCATCATATACCCATGAAACCATATCGATCCATCTTCATCATGTATCAATGACAACTCATTGATCCATATTCATCATATCAATGACAACTCATTGATCCATCTTCATCTATGCATTCTCATCAAGGACAATACATATTAGATTACATATATCATCACTCAATCAATGACATCAATGAATCAAACCATTGGCATCAATGACAACATGATCCAATAGTTTTGTATTTTCTTTATGATAAAAAGGCCTTTGGATCCTCATTGTAAAATCATCTTCTTGCGAATGGGAGTAGCCGTCACATATCTTCTCAGAGATAAGATGCCACCATTATAGAGAGTCTTTCACTCTATATTTCTATAGCTTTGTACATTTCGTTCATTAATAGAAATTGTCTATTAATGTATATCTGTGCCTCTTGGTATATTTTCGATATATACCTCTTATATTATTGTCACTCTTTAAATATCTTTGTATATTTCTATGTTATATTTCCACTCTCATTTCATGTTGAAAATAATATGGATCAGTGGTATTAGAGCAGGCGGCTCTTGATCATTTTTCAGTGCATGTCCCTAATGAGGTCTGAGTATAACGAGTTGGGTCTCGAGCTTGTCTCTCTTGAGGACAATCTCTCTTGCACACCCAAGAAACCCTCCATGGTGGAAGAAAATAAAAATGACGGAGCATAAGATTCTATTAATCTGTTGCCTGAGAAATCTCTCACGCGATAGAGGGACAAAATGATGGATACTTTTTCCCACATCCTTCAGCTCTTGTCAATAGAAGCAAGAGCATATTCATCAAGTGACCACTTTGGAAGCACCTCTCCTTTGAAGGTACAATTTAATTTTGATATTCATGTATTTGAAGGTCAGATAGATGCGAATGCCCTAGACAAATGGTTAACTCAGCTAGAAGGTTATTTATCTATTCACAATTTTTCTTACAAGGAAAATATCACCTTCACACTCCTTTAGGATCTCCTTCGTGCCAAAAATTGGTGGAAAAATTAGTGGCAGAAAATTTCCACAGAGGAGTCTCGAATATATGGGGCCGATCCCACTTGGGATTTTTTTATGGATGTGGTCAAGGAACAATATTACCCTGTTGGCAACTATGAAGACTAGTACATGAGATGGACCAGACTACATCAAAAGAGGGGCCAAGTAGTGTTGGAGTTCACCAATACCTTTCATACCTTGTGCATCAAGTTGGCTATCAAATAATCTGAGAGAAATTTTGTTCTAAAATACTATGGCACTCTACACAGATACATCCAAACTGAAATAGATTTTATGGACATCTCATCACTCAGTGCTACCTATCGATATGTTGCTAAAATCAAGAAGAAATTTAAGAACCAAAAAAAGCAGGAGTTCGAGTCTGCAAATGTAAAACAACCAAAGTAAGGTAAAGACGTCGCGAACAAACAGCCTTCAGAAAACCAGTCCAAGCCACATGAAAACAAGGGTAAAAGAAAGATGAAGAAGGACATTGGAAAATGGTGTGATTTCCACAAAATCCCCTACCGCAAAATCGATAAATTTCACTCAGAACATTCATTGGTGGCTAATATCAAAGAGAAAGAGTCGAACCCACATTCAGAATCTGATTTAGAAAATAATAATGGGAGAAGATAAATCATCGATGCAAACCCCACTGCTACTGTTGCAACCGCAAAAATTCAAGTAGAAGAACCAACATATCCTGAGGAGGGGGAGTGCGTTTTTCATTCACAGATGTGGGTGAAGGGGACCCCGCTACATTTTATTGTTGATAGCGAAAACCAAAAGAACCTCATCTGAGCAGAGGTCGTCAAACAATTAGGATTGCCAACAACACCACACTCGCATCCATACAACATTGGGTGGCTTTGCAAAGGATGTGATCTTCGTTTCAACCAACAGTCTCAATTTTCATATGACATTCAAAGATTCAAGGATGAGGTATTATGTGATGTTTCCCCACTAGATGTATCTGATGTTGTTTTGGGCCAGTCATATATGTGGAAGTGCCATGTTATTTATGAGTCTTGACCCTATAGTGTCATTTTTACTTTGGGGGGTCATCTGTATAGGATACTAGAGGTATTTTCAACTATTGTGCCACCTAAACAGTGTCGCAAGGTAGTATCTAATACTACAAAATTCATCTTCTTCACAATCTATTCAAAAGGTGAATAAAAGAACACCGTAACCAATTTAGACTTAGTCCAAGAACCTTTTGTTTAGCAGAAATAGGTCAACAATATTGGAGCAAAGCACAAGGATTCCTTATGCACATAGTCATATCATGTATCCATACTGGTTAAAAAGGTCCAATCCTTCTAGCCATAGGTTCGTCATAGCCTTCAACAAGCTAATCAACACAACTTCTCCAGCAAGGAAAGCAAGTCATTAAGGTTTAGATTCAACAAGCGCTTTACCCTCTCCCCCAGGAACTCAACGCAATGTAGACCATTACTTCCTAAGGAGGGACGATTGATCCAGGTGGATATCGGTGGCCACCCACCTATTCCACTAGCTCAAAAAACAATTTTCCACCTTGGCAGTTTTTTTTTTCTAGTTTTTGGGTCCCAAACTTTCGGGGTCATTTTGAGGCTCTAAACAGAGTTTTTAGGGATTTCCACAGTCACATCTTAAGCTTTGGGTAGATTTTGAGGTCAACATTTTTAGTCCTCGGATATACCTTTCCAAACGAGATACCGTGCACCCCAAACAAATATTGTATGCCAAAGTTACACCCCCAAGAAGTTGGTACAAAAAACTACCCAAAACGAGGTCCACAAAACTATTGGTTTTTCATATTCCAGGGTTAGGATTTTGGATTTTCTTTATGATAAAAAGGCCTTTGGAGCCTCATTGTAAAATCATCTTCTTGTGAATGTGAGTAGCCGTCACATATCTTCTCAAAGATAAGCTGCCACTATTCTAGTGAGTCTTTCACTCTTCATTTCTACAATTTCATACATTTTGCTCATTAATAGAGATTGTGTATTACTGTATATTTGTGCCTCTTTTTATATTTCCGATATATCTGTGTTATATTATTTATTCTCTTTCAATATATTTGTATATTTATGTGTTATATTTCCGCTCTCATTTTGTGCCAAAAATAATCCAGATTAGTCATCTTCATTTCTTTTATTTTTTATGGAGACATTTATTAGCAAAATGACCAATACCATCACAATAAAAAGAAATCAATGGAATCTTACATTTTTATTTGTCAGTTTCTTTTTTTAGTCTTATAACGAAGTTAGTTTCTTCTTCAATGTCTTCTCAGACATCATTGTTGCTACTATCTGAATTTGTCTTTTGCTTGTTCTTTTACTTTATCTTCTTACATGCCCTGAATGTTTCTTCCTTTGTAACCAAATTGTATTGCTCTATCCTCATCTCATAAGTTGTGAGTGTCCCATTCAACTCATCCGTGGTCATTGTAGCTAGGTCCACTCTCTATTATAGTGTTGAAATATTTGAATCAAATATCGTTGGTAGGGATCTCAATACATTTTTGACAACACAATTTTCTTTATCTCATCTCTTAGACCTTTTGATACTGTTTACTACTTCATCAACTCGTAGAAAGTAAGTTTCTATGTCTTCATGTTCATTCATCTTCAATTGTTCTAACTTTGCTCTGAAAGTTTGAAGTTTAGCTTCCTTGACTTTTTCATCTCCTTTGTATATATTCTTCAGTTTGTCTCAAATTTCTTTCACGGAATCACATTGCAGAACCTTGGTGTATATTGATTTAGTCATACCATTCAGGAAGTGCACTTGTGGCTCTTCAATTATTTTCTTCAATTTTATTTCCATATTTATCTATTGAAGGAATGGTTGGTTCTTTATATCCATCTACTACTGATCGCCAAACGTTAAATTCTAGTGCTTGTATGTTTGTATTCATTCTTTATCTACTGAAGCACCTGCTTTGATCTTACCATGATCACCTTCTAGTGGTTATACTACCTTTTGAAGGACCCACTATGATACTCATTGTTGGATTAGTGAGAGGGTGGGGGGTGAATCAATAATAGTGATTTTTAGTCTGTTTTAACCAAAATGTATATATTTTTTGTTAACTTTATGATATGTTTACAAAAATCATTCAATAAGTGCAGAATAAATAAACCACGAGCAATGAGAAATCATACACATACACAATAAACCATTATTGTTACGTGGAAACATAATGCGGGAGAAAACCACTGAATTATTTTTCTTATATGTCTTTAAGAAGTACAATCATTGGAAGCACAAACCTCGTTTGTTCTCCATATCCAATTGGAATGAGGATCCCACCCCCTACATTCTTAGGCTACAACCTGAAGGAAGATTCAACTCCCCAATTCTCTGTCTCCAACCAGAAGGAGGCTACAACCCCCTATGTTCTTTGACTACAATCGAAAAGTGGAAAAAACCATATATCCTTTCCCTGTCCAACGTCCCTGAAATATAAATGACAAATCATTATCAATGCCGCTACTTTGTTACTGTCATTGTCACAAATGTCACTAAAAACCAATCACAACCTATGCCAACCTTCTTCAAATATTTTCTACAGATCTGTGACCTGTCTATGATGCAACATGTGGATGTTCGTGACTCTCTATAATGAAACTCATGGATGTCCATGAATCTCTTCTATGAAACTCATAGACTGCTACAAAACTCTCTCAGTTTCACTGTCATTGTCTTTGTTTCTCTCAAGTTGTTACTGTAAAATATGATACTCAGAACCTGTCATTGTAATCTATCAACCGACTAGATTTGATGTCATAGAAGTCGTATCAATGACTCAAGTATATCTAGCACAAACCATGTACTAGGAAAACATATGTCTCACTAATCATGTGTCATATAGGAAACCCTCACATCAACCATACATCAAACCCTCATTTTTATGCAATCACAAGCTATACTGATAGAAATATGTCCCAATCATAAACCCTCAAACATGCTCCAAATAACACAATATATGTCTTAACAAGATACCCAATAAAGTGTCCCATCAATAGAGAATCAATATAGTAGCAATGTATGTCTGTAGATCTATCTTATACAAAATATGTCATACAACCAGTAGTCCCTCAAGGGAAAAATATCAATCTCCCATGGCCATGCCCCGATAAATCATCAAATACCTACTTTATATAAGCATATAACATACATTTTTTTACCGTAGATAGCTCTACTATATCTTCTCACTGTTAGACCTTCCTATAGGCTCTTCTTAGCTCTCCAACTCGTCACTGATGATGGATTTGATCTTCCTTTTATTTATCTTTGACAGTAGATCCATGCCCTATCTTCAGTAAACTCACGGATGTCTACGCTTTGTCCCAGTGTGGCCCAGAGATGTTCGTGTCCTTCCAGTTCTACAACCCACTGATGTCTTCAGTAAAACCCTAATTCAACAACCACATTCTCGACTCTTCGACTCCTACAACATTTCTCTTTGCTGAACTCCGCTGCTTCAGACTCACTTATTTAGATTTATCAATAATAAATGCCCCATAACATTTCACAAAAGAGATATTCAATGTCCTCAATAGGTTCTAATGGGAGCCCCTTGCTCTCTTATTTATATTTTCCAAGTTCCTTCCTCTATAAGCTTCCTTGTAATTTTTTAACCCCTATCCCCATCTTCTAGGGCTAACCCACTTTCTTGTTGCAGCTAAATTATCCTCAATTATTCAAACCATAACTTCTTTACCCTTAAATAACTTCTTATTGCAACTACTTTATTATTTAAATAATTTCTTTTGCAGCCACTTTGACTAGAGAACCTTCTTTATGACTTTCTAGAAAATTTTTACTTCTTGTTGATCTTTAGGGGCTTCTAGATTATTCTAAAGGGTTCTCCAACTTTAGAAGGCCATATCTCCCTAACCGCGAGGAGTTATGTGATGTATCACATATCACCATAAATGACATGACATGTACTAACCATTTAGAATGGTCTCTACTGTAAAATCACTAGTTTTTATACATTATTCCTCAAACAAACATGGGTTCCTTATCTACACTTTTGGGGCTACCGCAATTTCCTACCAGACTTGCTTCAAGGGTTGACATCAATGAACACCATCCCAATTAATCAACACTATGGTGGAACTAGGCATTGGACAATTCCCAAAACATTGTGCGATGAAAGAATATGTCATCTTTTTTTATACTAAGAGGGTTGAAGATGAAAAACACTTTCTCTTATATTGTCCCATGTATACCCAAATTATATATCAATTTCAAAAGATTTGTGACTCCACCAATCTTCCTATCCTTTTAAATCATCAAAAGTGCATGGTGGTCTTGGAATCCTTCTCTTAGTGCTTTTGCGGAACATAATAAAATTCTAAAGAAATTCAAGTAATCCATTACCTTTCTTAAAGTACGATAGACCAAATTTTCTCTTAATGGATGTTAACCATCATTATTACTCTCATCATAAATATCATTACTTAATGTCCCATTTAGTAGATTTAGATATAGAAATATGATAAATCCATATCAATTTACAAACTTAAAAGTAATACATTAACACATTTCTCTTTTAGAAAATAAAATAAAATGTGCGAGTCACCTCCTTACACTGTAATCTTTCAAACTATCTTATAAATACAAACTTTTAGAAAAAAGAAAATGGGTGAGTCACCTCCTTACAATGTAATCTTTCAAACTCTCCTATAAGTATATGTATTTGTGCCTATTTCCATGGATGCTAATCTTCCATAACCTTCTCTTTAATAAACACTTATCTTAGTCATGATACTTGTCTCAATTGTCCTTTTATTTTGAAATTGTAAACATTTAATAAACACTTATCTTAGTCATGATACTTGTCTCAATTGTCCGTTTATTTTGAAATTGTAAATATGTTTGGTTTGAGACTTTTTACCATTTATTGTGTAGTTATAATATTATCTTCCTTAAACTACAAGTACTTGTACCTATTTGCATGGATGCTAGTCTTCCATAACTTTGTTTTTAAGAAACACTTATCTTAGTCATAATACTTGTCTCAATTGTAGTAAGTTGAGAATTTTTTCCATTTATTTCGAAATTGTAAATATATTATTGGTTTGAGACTTTTTACCATTTATTATGTAGTTATAATGTTGTTTTCCTTAAATTTTAAAACTTTTTTCTCATTTGTTTACCAATCATAATGTTGTTTATTTAAAATTATGAACTTTTTTCATTTATGTTCGAATTATAACGTTGTTTTGTTTACCATTTCTTTAATAAAATCCATTGGAAAGCAATCTTATTTAGTGATATTGATTTTGGGACTTTGCTTTCTGCACTTTTTGCGATTATTTATTTTGAAATTGTGATATTGCCTTCATTAATTTTATTATAAAGATATTTTTCAAAAAAATATTGGTCATGGATTACGGATTACATTGATACTTTTCACTATATTTGTATATTTGTTTGTAGAATAATTTACTATATTTGTTTGGTAGAATAATTTAAAATAATGTTTAGTATTTTAAACATGTTTTGTTTTTTGGGGTATATTTGTCTTTTAGAATAATTTAAAATAGTGTTTAGGACTTTAAACATACTTTTATGTATTTTATTTGATGTGTAAGTTGATGTATTGTAAAGGGGTAAATCCTTTTTAAATTTCTTGAGGAGGTAAATTTCTCTTCAAATTTCTTAAGGTGTAACTTTTCTTCAAATTTTTTTCAAATTTTTTTAATGGTTTGATCTATATATGATAAATGAAGAGTTGATATGTATATATGTGATAACTTCAAGTTGAACATGAAAAGAATTACATATCATTAAAATATTTTAACTATAAGTATTTTTTTACTTTTAATTGTTTTATGATGATGATGGTAATTAAAGTCATTGAAATATTTTATTTAAGGATATTGAAATATTTTATTTATGGTCAACCTTAAAATATTTTATTGTTATTAATATTTTTTCCAATTGACATATTTCAACTCTATATTAAGTATGAAATTACTTATTTCCTTAATAAAACTCTCTATAAACAATAAATTGAACATTGAAATATTTTATTTATGGTGAACATTAAATTATTTTATAGTTATTATTATTTTTATAATGTCATATATATAAACTCCATGTTAAATAAGGAATTACATATATCTATAAAAAACATATATTTTTATTTTATTTTTAATATTAAAAATAGACATTAAAATATTATATTTATGAATGATATTGAAATATTTTATTTATGATTGATATTAAAATATTTTATTTAATATCATATATAAAATTGTAAATTCACTTGTGTTTAGTTGAAAAAAAGACTTATAAACCTAATAAAATTGCACATTTTCATTTATAAACCTAATAAAATTGCACATTTTCATTAAAACCATTTTAACAATCAATTTTTCTCACATTCATGACAATGCAAGCTTTCAAGAAGGAAAAAAGCTCGGGACTATATGAATATTGGCTATCCCATCTCATATAAACCTTGCTTTGTAATTGATTGTAAAATTATAAATTGACCATTTTTTTGTTAAAATTTGGGGTTGGATAAATTTTTATCTTTTTGGGGGATGTAAATTTGGACAAAATCACTATTTTTTGTTGTTTAAATTGTATTTTTGGATGGATAAATGGATTTAGCCAGATGAAAACCCCTAGGGCATTCTAATTATATAAACTTAACCACTCAATTCTTCAGATCCAACCATTCATCATCAAATTTTCAAACGAAAAAAGTTACTAAAAAACCTTTAAAAACTAAAACATTTAAACTACTGCACAAATTTCACAATCAAATTTCCCCAAATTCATGCTTAAAATTCTCATTATACCTTAATAGGATTGCAATTAAGGAGTGGAGGAGAGAGAGGGACGGTAGGAATGCACCTTATCCCACGCCGTATGGAACTGGCTTTTAAAACTTGGCTGTGAAATTATGGCCTGTGCTGAAGTTGGATATTCGGCATATAAGTGTTGAGGCAAACGTCAAGTTGCGAGAAAAGATTTGGACGCTTGGACAAATGAAGAGGCGGTGTATAAGTATCGTGACCCGGGCATCAGATGACCATGTGTCATACTTTCTTGAGGTAAATTTCTTCGATTCATTCATGAGGGCGCTATCGTGACCCGGGCACCAGATGACCATGTGTCGTAGTTTCTTGAGGTGAATTTCTTTGACTCATTCATGAGGAAGCAAATGACCATGTGTCTCATAACTTTCTTGAGTTGAATCTCTGGTTGATTCATCCATTAAATGCAATCCATTAATATAGCCATTCCTTCGGCACCAACTTCCGCCTGCTGCGCTTTTTATACTCTCACACGCAACCCATGAGCACCCTCGTCTTCTTCCGCAATTTCATGACGAGTCTCTCCCTTATCTTACTGCCATTTTTATGGAAACAAGCCAAGATCCAAGACATTCTGCCAATGCCTGCTCAGCAACGATACGGTTTAGTTATTTATGTGTATGATATAAGTCCAACTTGTCAGCCAGCGGAATTAAGAGTTTAAGCCGTATTCGCCATCGGCTCCACTGTCTCTCGGCTTCTTTCGGATCAGTCTGGAAGTTCATTAATATCATTATATCTGTTTGTTCTGCAGCTCCATAACAGGACATATAATATGGGATCTGCTTATACATTGAATGATAATAGCTGTAGAATAAGCTGCTTTGGGAAGAACATGGGACATCTAATATCATCTCTGTTTAGGTTTAGGGTTAAATATAGGGCAGCACAGAATTCCTTGTCATCGCCGTTTGAAAGTGTGGAGAATTGCAGTGTTTCGGATCGAGAAAAGCAGACGATTGTGGCGAATCTTAATGGGAGTCTGTTGAGATCCAAGAGCTCTTTTCCATACTACATGCTGGTGGCGTTTGAGGCAGGGGGGCCTCTGAGGGCATTGATTTTGCTTTTGTTTTGGCCTCTTGTTGCTCTGCTGTGCTTCCTGGGATTGGAATCGGTGGGAATTGAGTTAATGATATTCTTGACTTTCGTGGGTCTGAGAGAAACGGAGGGCATCAGTGTGGCACGAGCTGTGCTGCCTAAGTTCTACCTGGAGGACATGCATTCCCTGGCTTATGAAGTTTTCACGTCGTGTGGCACAAGGTATGTGGTCACGGAGACTCCGACGGTCATGGTGGAGCATTTCTTGAAGAAACATCTGGGCGTCCATGCCGTTATTGGGACTACGCTTCATGTCAATCGTCATGGATATTTCACAGGTTTCGTGACTGGAAGAGGACTTTTAATTCACAAAGGCAACGCTGTTAAAAATTTGTTTGGAGGTGACAACGATTATAAGGC
>JASDQU011249863.1:0-23186 GCA_032191745.1 Picea mariana
CCCAGTCCCAAGGAAGTAGTTATTGAGGTAGTTGGTGGTGGTTACATATCATCTCCACCATAAATGGAAAGTTCGGCAATGTATTAAAATCACGTCGGTTCATCCACCGAACTGTCAGGAGTTCGATTGTGTCTGGCATAGGTGCACAATTGTTCAGAGACTGCATGTGCAGATGGTCAGTGGACATGCAGACGCAATGTTTTTTAATGCAACGTCTCGGTTTCACTGTTGGTTTTTTTCTATGAGTATATGTAGGCAATTTTTCCATTTTGTAAGGAATCGATGGTAGAGAGAAGCTCCCGACTGTAAAGTTTTAGTAGATGTCTCTAGTTCTCTGGTTATGCATCTGTATGTAAGATTTCTTGTTTAATGACAGACAGTTTTCTTACCCCGTCTAGTTTTTATCTCATACCGAGGGAGTTCATGATTGACTAATTCACATGAATTACTGCAATTATGTTATGATAAAGGATTTATTGTTGCATTGTTGTATTCTCCAGTTTTCTGCGTTTGAATGTAAGAAGATCTTGCGTTTAGATGTTTTCTCCTACAGTATGTTAGAAACCTGATGTTTACGACAGACCTTTGCATTTCTCTTATACAATTCTTCCCCCTATTCACCCTTACTACAACCCACTATCTAAAGTTTATCTAAGACCTCACTTGACCATGCATGCTTGGCCTAGTTTCAGAGTTAAAACAATATTGTTTTGAGTTAACTTCCATTTGATCACTCCCTTTTTATAAACAAATTGTGACATAAACTGATGGGCATCGGGCTCTACTCCTGCTACAATCCAGGAGTGACTTCCATCGCCAACAAGGTCATAAAACCTTGGCTCTTGGTTATCATCACTTCATTCAAATGAGACAAGAGTTCTGACCCTGATGGTTGGACTAATAAATTTTTTGAATCCTTGTTTAATCTTATGGGTGATGATATTCTCCATATAGTGGAGGAAATCAGAAAGTTGGGGAAAATTCCTCGATGTATTAATTCTACTTTTATTATATTGATTGCCAAACTAGATTTTCCTATTTCTTATGATGATTTTAGGCCAATAGCTTTGTGAAATTTTTTGTATAAGATTATGGCCAAGATCATAGCGGTCTAGATAAAACCTATTCTATCATATGTTATCACTCTTGAATATTCCAACTTCCTCAATGGGTGCCTTTGAATAAACCATTGGATTTGGTCAGGAAGATATGCAGTCCATCAAAGTTTCAAATAGACCTATCTCAATCTTGAAAAATGACCTCTCTAAAGCCTATGATCATGTCTCATGGCTATATCTTCGACTTATTTTATTACATGTGGGGTTTGATTTATTAATTGTCAAGTGGATCAAGTGATGTGTTTCTACAATTTATTTTTTCATTCTATTTAATGGTTCAAGCACATCTTTCTTTCAAGTTGGGCATGGTTTGCGACAAGGTTGCCCACTTTCTCCCTATTTATTTTTCTTGGCTACAAATGGGTTTGGTAACATACCCCATCCCAATTGAGGTCCATTACTTGTGGAAATACCCATAAATTCAATTTTTTTGCGAACTAATTATGTATCTTACTAGCTATATAAAGATACACATATTTAACCATCCAACTACCATTAATTTTAAATTCATATGCACCATGCTAAATAAACACAAATGAAACTAATAAATTTATCACAACAACTTATTATTCATTTTCATACGCAAAGTATAAATGCATAGTAGGTAACTCATAAATAACTCATAAAAATAGATAAACGCTTATCTTTCAGATTAGACATGCAACCAAATGCTTGGGATGGACATTCCACCCAACCATAGACTTTTATTCTAGATTTCAACAAGAAGTCACCCATGAGTTGGGGCTATTAATCCCCAAAAGAGTGTCTCTCATAGTCCACTCAAATCTCGGATATCCCACAACCCTCTAGTATCCTACTACAATTATCCCTATATCCACCAACTCTCTTCCTCTTAACATGCCCAACCCAAGGAATGTATCCATTCACTGTTATTAATATAGCAAGCATCCCATTCATTTATCAACGTCTCTCTAGCATAGGTAACCAGGAATATCACTATTGGGAACTCAAGGGAACTTATTGGTAGGAAAAATACCAGCAAAAAATAGAAATCACTTGCTAATACAGTGCAAGTCACATAGGAGTTCACTCTTTAGTCATAACAACCTAGTTCTTCTACAATCCTGACAAATTGCTTCTTCATTCTTCAATAGCTCCAAAAATGCTCCAAAATTCACCCTCCATTGTTGTTCTAGATCCAGAGCTCTTATTTTTCCTTATTCTCTCCCTGCTCATACAAAATCATGTTTGGCCAAAACTACATGTTCTTCCCATATGAATTTCCTCTCTTTTCCCTAAGCAAGTTGACTCTCACTCTCCCCAATGTTGAATTCACTTCATCCCCATGCTCCAAATAACTATGGGATGTGACTTCTCACACCCACCCTCTTACATGTATTCAATTATTGGGCTCTCATACACTCAACAAAAAAATAGAAGGATGTCCCCAATGATAATAAAGTACAGGAAAGTGGGTTTGGATTAATACACATAAATAATTTCCCCCCTTGGACCCCTCTTAGATACTCACTTCTCTTGTGTAAAAATAAACCCCCATATTTGTCCATGTCCCCTAGTAGTTGGCATCAAATTTTATTTATTAAAAATATAGAAAATGAAATTTGCATATTACACCGTTTAGCCAGAGACACATTCATATCTACATTATGCGTTAAGTAAATTGGGGATTATAATGGGGATGTTACAGGCTTAGCAGGGAAATCAAATCTACAAAGCGTGCAAATATTTTCAAGGGGTGAAATAGGGCCATAGTGAAATTATTACACATATATTATTCGTGGATGATGTTCTCATTTTCTATTACTATGGGGAAAATGAAGCACAATCCTTCAAAAAAAATATTGATATCTTTTGCGATGCCACTGGGATGGTTATTAATCTTAACAAATCTGTTTTCTATTTCCCAGAGGTAAAGAATGACATCAAACTTTCTATTACTATTATTTTTAACTTTTCCTCACACGATATGCTAATAGGTCTCAAATACCCTGGGTTCTCTCTTAAACCCGAAAACTACATGTTTTTGGACGGGAAATGACTATTATCACGCATAGAAAAGAAAATTAATT
Organism: Picea mariana; assembly: GCA_032191745.1. Taxonomy (NCBI): domain Eukaryota; kingdom Viridiplantae; phylum Streptophyta; class Pinopsida; order Pinales; family Pinaceae; genus Picea; species Picea mariana. The sequence goes on from JASDQU011249863.1 coordinate 3,170, forward strand.
TATGGTGCAATCAAGGCGTGTCACATGGAGGTCATTTGATTATGATAAATTCAATTATTGAAGCCATATTGGTGTATTGGCACCAATTGGCCCTTATTCCAAAATTCATACTTGATCGCAATAGGAAACTTTGTTTCAATTTCGTTGGAAACACACTGAAGAATATTTGGCTCTCATCTGGAAAACTAGAAAACTATCCCAGTGCCTAAGAGACTAGGTGGTTGGGGTCTCAAGGATATTTGTCTATTTTTTAAGGCCTTAGTTGTAAACTCCTATGGGTGTTTCTAACTAGAGAAAGATTGTGGAGGTGAATATTAGTGGCCAAATATATCTCCCCTAGTACAATGTTGGACTAGATTTGACAAAGATAAAAATCAATGGTAAATGTCTCTAACCAATGGAGGGATTTAACCTTGGCATTCCCAATCATTAGAATTTTTTTGGCATGGAAAGTGGGATCTGGAAATCAAGTCAGGGATGGAAAAGATGTTATATCAGGTTGTGGAGAAAATGTTTTTCTCCCGGAGGATATGGTTATTCAGTTACAAGAGCATGGCGTTTATACATTAAATCGAGCTAGTGATGATCTCAATCATAGAATTTTGGGGAAAGGTTGGCACTCTGACGAGGAAATTCATCTTGAAGAAAGGTAGCACCCTTATTGGGATCTCTATAGAACCACATTGTGCAATGAAAATATCGGATTATTGTATCGGGAGGAAAAATTGGTCTGGATTATAAATCTTCTAAGGGTGAATACTCATTTAAACTGGGGTATGAGGCTCTGCATGGTTTGGGAGATTTACAACCCCATTGGTGGCACAATAAACTATGGAAGATTCAAGGTCAACTTAAAGGTATTATGTTATTCTAGCTAGCTCTAGGGGGGAGATTTCTAATGTGGGATAGACTTCAAATGCACAATAATCATGGATCAAGTATGTGCAATCTTTGCAAAGATCATCACAAAATAAACCAGTGCATCTTTTTGAATTTTATAGTTTCTCTTCATGCATGGAGGGATATTGAAAGGAAGTTAGGTATTGATCATCTCTACAACAAAGAATCAATTGTGGATTGTTTTCATGAGTTTTTACCATGCCCAAAGCTATAGTCATTGAAAGTTATTTTGATTCTAATTGTTTGGGGCATTTGGCTTGCCAGGAATGACAAGAATTTTTATAATTATGGTCATTCATATTTTAAAACTTATCATAAATATTTGGCATGTTGGAATGATATAAATAATCTCCTTCGAATAATCCACCGCAAACATGTCAGTCTCTAATAATTGATACGTCATTTTTCTAGGGCTTCTTTGATGGTGCTTGCTAGGGGCCAAATAATCATTGTCGTGTTGGTTTTCAAATGTACTTCTCTTATACGCATATGATCAAAGGGAAAGTGAATTTGGGCCATGGGAATAATAATATAGGTGAGTTAAAATCCCTCTATGGTCTCCTTAAAGTGGCTTTAGACAGGGGTGTGCTTCAGGTTCATATCTTTGGTGATTTAATTTTGGTTAGAAATTGGATGAAGGATGAGATCCAGGTTACCAATTTGGGGTTCCACTATATTTATAATCAGTTGCATGAAATATATACAAGTTTCACACTACTTACCTTTGCACATGTCTTCTGGGAACATAATTCAATGGAATATTCCCTATCAAAGGATGCTCTTATACTGGAAGGAAATCATTTTTTCATAGAATATGTTTTTGTTGATAGACTTTCTCACACATATGTGGTATTCTTTATAATATGTAATCTCCTATTATCTGTCTATTGGTCGTTATAAGTGAATTTGTCCATATTTTTCTAGGGTTGTGTGTCATTCTTTTGATTATATACTATCATTTTGTAGTTGGAGCTATATTCTTTGAATATTTTCATAATGTGCCCAGGTTCCTATGGAATGTATCTTCATTTTTTCTTAAATAGAAGTTACATTTTTTTTTCCAGGAAAAATAAAACTAAATTTTGGTTATAAGGAAATCATATTTTGTCCTAATGGTTGTTTGAAGATGAATCCCACATGTTAATTATAGTCCACTTGTGCTCGATCCAATCCAAGTTCCAATACCTACGCATAAGGAAATGACAATTTTCCTCAAACCAATAGATAAAAACAAAATAATAGTGAAATAACTAACCCTAACTAACTAATCAAGAGAATCAATTCCATAGCCAAACACACATTAAAACCAACTATTGAAGAAGAACACATAGTTTAGGGGAGGGAAACAAGATATGTATTCCTTTTTATTGATGGAAAACAACAATATACAATGTTTTACCTGATGTCATGTTGTCGACACCTTCCATATCTATCATTTGGGTTTTGTTACCACATATAAGGTACTCAAGTAAAGTCACTTGTCCTAGTCCTTGTCTGGTCTAATGTCATGCCAATTCTAGTTTATTGAGTCATGTCACCTCTCCAACATCCCAAGACATTAAAGGCATGATTTTCCAACTTGCAGCACCTCTGCCATGTGTCATATGAAAGAAATCAGAGTACATAGAAACCTTAGTTTTGCAATATGGTTAGGGTTTGATGTATATGCATTTTGGAAGCAAGAAAATGGGTTATTTTTGTTTGATGGCCTGCATATATATTAGAGTCCCTTAATAAACCTATCAACAGGACCTATATTCATCGATGTATAAGAAGGTAAACATGCAAACCCTAATATACATGTATCAATGTTGGGTGCTACGAAATGTTGCATGGGGATTGTTTTTGAAGCTATGATCAGGTACATTCCAAGGCATTTCAAATTTCAACAAACTTGGGACATCACAGTTCAAGTTTCAACCATCAATAAAAGGTTTGCATGCAGGTTTCATGGGAACAGGGGAAAACAGAACTTGCGCGGCATTAGCACGCTACGCAAGTGTTGTAGATTTCATTTGATACAGGTTTTTTCATGATATAAAATGAAGTTTATATGCCCAAGGAAGTTTGAAAAAGGTGCAGAGGTTTCATCAAAAACTAGATTTAATACAGGCCATACACATGGGTTAAGTTTAAGCTTTGTAGTTCTAAAGCATTTTTGGTTTTTGAGGATTGAAGCAAAGGGAAATGTTTTGAAGTTCCACAACTCAGCAACATCATTTAGAACATTGGAATGACTAGGGTTAAACTCCAGACACTTTGTTGTGATCACCTAATGAATAAAAAGTGAAAAGAACACTCGTTGTGTAAACACACTACGCAATTGTTGAAGCTCAAAGTTACATAGTGAATTGCATCAGCACGCTATGCAAGTGCATTGTGCAAGTATATTTACACCATATATCTCAAACCATGTGTCCCTTTTCCATGAAATTTTTACAATAGATGAATGGGGGTGAGATGAATAAACCCATTTAACTTCAAGTCAAAATGATTCATGGTTTTCGAGAAACGAGCCACCATCATCTACGACCATTTTTGGATTTTATCGAAATCATTGAGTCATATTTAACACATTTTGTTTGTGGAGAAGCCTAAATATGATATTAACCTACTTAAAAAACATCATCTCAATCAGATTCATCGTTTAGGGGATATTTGAAAAATAACAGTTGTAGAATTGCATTGTGTAAGTTCACTACGCAACTGTGACAAAGGCACAAAATCAACTCCAGATCAGCTTGTACATGTCAACAATCATTCAATCTCACCTCCAATGACACTTGAATTCAAAAAAATTGATTATAGGCACCTAATATGCATTTTATTAAAGTGGTTTTAATGTAATTAAGGCAGTTAAAACAAACTTCTATTTTCTCGCGGGTTGTTTTGAATTTGTTGCTATATTTTTGTAACTAAGTCCAAATATTGGGATGGTGGTTGAGCTCGACCTCCTCAGCTTGGGGAAGATTTTTTTCTTTGTATTTTTTGAGTTTGAATGTACTAGGGTTTGGCGAGGGTGAAAGAGACAAATATTTGGTGGTGCATATTGTATTTTCTATTATTGAAATTAATGAAAGTGATAAATCAGAAGTACCTGGTATTGCTCTTAGAGATTCATGTGATTGTACTCTTCTATGTATGTATATCCATGATTACATTTGATTCATTCTAATATGTTCTTTAATCATGTTTAAATGAAATTTTGATCAGAATTCATCTTTAAATCAATGCTCTGTACATGCATTTGAACATTGTTGTGTTTTTCCTCTATGATCACCTCAAGATTCATCTAGATCTTATGCCTTGGGTTGATTATTGATGTTTTTGTCCACTATATTCCACCCACAATGACTTTATTAACATAGAATATTGTTTTCTATATTTCATTTGAGTTGTTTCTATGAAATTTACAAAGAATTTATGCAGTCATTGACCTCAAATATTATTGACTCCATGCCCAATGGACTTTTTGTCATCTCTGCCCTCAACCACATCCTAAAAACCTTATTTCTATTTCAGATTTGGCCACTGAGCTTAATTTATAGGTGAGAGAGCCCTATCTAGTTTGGAAAGACCAGATTTCAATACAAAACTAGTTTGTGGTTACCTTCATGGTTTTCCTCCCACACCCAAGGGAAATTATGAAGTGATAACATCTTGGCACCACTGCCTGGGAGAGAAGGTGAAATATTCCATGGGATAAATGAAAAAGTTCATATTTGACTTCTGATGTTGAACAAAAGCCAAACACATGAAGGTTGTACCATTCACTTGGTGACTCCAATCGAACTTCAAATTAGTTTCAAAGACTCCACTAGAAGACAAGCTCATTTGATAGAGACATGGAAGGACATCATGGAAAAACCAGGTATCAAATCTTCAGTTTTTTCCAAGAGATCTTATTCTTTTTTATCAGATACCTCTTGTCTTTTCATGAACATGTTAAAATAATTTTCCTTTACATGTTTCATTCTAATCAGAACCACAAATCTGCATTTGAAAATCCTTCTTTAAAAGTTGCATATCCTTCTTATTACATTGTTGAACCTGACCAAAAACCTTCATCTAAATCACATGATGTTCATGACCAATATGATGATTTTCATGAGATCAAGGTCGATGTATTTCCTTCTGTACACAATCCTATACCTTATAATATATTGGAGAGATACATACCTTTAAAATTACCTTACATCCTTCGTAATTTTCCTCCAAATCACTATAAGCACCTACCTTTGTTCGATGGAGAACCTGATACCCTCACAACTGATAAACATGCCCAAGATTTCGAGAATTTTTCATATTTGTTTGAGATTGATTATGATGATTGTTGGCCCTTGGGTATGGAAGTAAGCAAAGATTAAGGAAGAAAAGAAGGAATGTGAACTGCGTGGAAAACACAGTGACTGATACTAGGTCGAAGTGAGAAGAAGAGAAAGAAAGATGGAGCAAAGTAAGAGAAAGAAAGTCATTGGATGAGGAGATCAAGGATGACAGATCATCAATAAATACAGATCGTGGACAACTTAGCAAGAAGAAAAATCCACCATTTGATGCTTTGGAGTATTGTGTGAGAAGGAAGGAAAGATAGACTGGCGAAGCCCTAAAAATGTGGGTCAAGTTGACCTAGGGTTTTGGGTATCTAGGGTTTCGACCCTTATGTTTTGGCCTAAGGTTGTCGATGAGCTATTGTAATGTAAAAATAAAGGTCAAGAGGAGTTGGGATGGGTTCGATTATGTGATGAGAAGAGGTTTCTATTGAGAGAGAACTAGTGTATTGTGAGAGCAGTCTGTATTGTAAGATCTTCATCTAGGTGCAAGATCAACCCTGCAGCTAGGTGCGCAGAGAGGGGAGAGAAAGAGAGAGAAGAAAGGAAGATCTTATAGCTGATAGCGCAGATAAGAACTGTATGCTTCATCTTAATATATTATAAAGCATATTTCTATGGACGTAGCCCTAAAGAGAGGGTGAACCACGTATATCTTTTGTTGTGTGTGATTGATGTTGTGTTCTTTTTCATTTGATATATTGATATTATATTACTGTGTTAGATCTGACGGATAGTTGTGCGGAGTATATCTAATCTTGGACTTGATATATAGATGTTGTTTTTTTCTTGTATTGGATCCACTTGGTATTCCCTTTGGTTGTAGACATCTCTGTCCTACAACCCTCCATAGCTACTTTGGGTGAGACTGCATCTGCCTCGCAGGTGTTGCCGAAAAGGACAATAGTTAGGGCTTGTTGGTGCACTCTTGGAGCTAAAACGTGGGTTTTCCCCTATGCCAACAAATGGTTCTATTTCCGAGACAAGAATCTTCTTGAGGAAATTTCAAGGTGGTTTCCATCAAAGACAAAGATTCAGAATTGGATAGAGGATCAAGAAAAGGACTTTGTTGAAGCCCAGAACATGAACCCTAATATTAGTATAGAGGATTGGCTAGGAAGATATATCTTTACTGATATACATAAGATTTTCTTTGGAGGAATCCATCAGGAGCTATATGAGTGGTTAGCAAGGTTAGCAAATACCCAGTTTGAGATCATATCTAGACCTCCTGTGGTTTGGACATCGGCGATGATCAAGAAGGTCAAGAGAGTCGATAACATCATGTTACGAGCATTAGATCACTGGTTTGATAGCACCATTGGAGGGTACATCTCTGATTTTGTTGTTGACATAGTAGAGTCATATAGCCAAGCTGAGAGATATTTCTTCAAGGGACCCAGGGGAAAATTTTTACACTTTCTAAATTTGAATATCAAGATGTTATTGCATGAGAAGAGCATCTTGAAGATACAATAGTTGGTCAGATTGGAAAAGGATAATGTTCAATAACTTGAACAGTGACAATGACACATAGGTTGGACACACACGCAGTGGGAGAGAATTCAAAGAAGTTCCTTTTGCGAACATTTTTAAGGAGAACTACGGTGACGATGGTTTCTACAGTGGAGAAGAGGCAGATCTAATAGACGAAGAGCATTTAGAATCCGCTAGGGTAGAGGAAGGGAAAGCTGAAGAACCTCATCGGAAAGAACCAGAAACTTCAGTAACTACACAGACTATTGAAGTAAGTACTATTGCTCCTCTTGTTATTTCAACAGCACTAAGCAATCAGAGTAATCATAGTCACCAGAGAACCCAGAGTACTGTCACTATTAGTCCACCACATACTCAGTCAGGAAACCTAGGAATATCTATGGCAGATGAGATGGGGTTACCCACCTTTGGAGGAGATGGATCTGAAGACCCTAATCAGCACTAGTTTCTCTATGAAGTTGTGTGGAGTATTAATAATATCATCGAGGAGGCTGTCAAATGAACTCAGTTCAATACTACACTAAGAGATCATGCATTGAAATGGTACATGAAATTTGTACAAGGAGTTGCACCTAAATGGTTGAATTCCATTAAGACTGCGCTAATTGCCAAGTTAAAGAAACTTAAGTTAGAATCACAGTGCATTACAGAACTCAGATAAATCAAGCAGAAAATAGCTTAACCTGTGTGGAATTTTGATCATAGATTTAAGACCTTGACAGGCCATATGAGTTTTCAAATCCCAAATGAGAAAAATAAGGAATGGTTCATTATTTCTCTCTTACCACACATCAGAGTTCCTCTGATGCAACAGAATATTTCTTTGCAAGTTGAGGCACTAAATATCACCATGAATCTAGAATCATCACCTATGGGAGAATCCACCTTAGGTATGAGTCAAATCTTGAGTCAGCTAACTAGTTTGTCTCTGCGGGTCGAAGATATGAAGAAAGACAAGGGAAAACATAAAAGAGAAGACATATGGTGTACCAAATGAAAATCAGAAGGTCGTGACAAGGAAAATTGTCCCCTATTTCATGAATACTTGACATATGGAGCTCTGATCCCTTTGAAGCAAGTCACCCTACCCTGGTGTGAGGTATGTAGAAATAGACATCACCCTGGTGAGTGCTATTACATGCAAAAATATGTTCAGACACCCAAAAATCGGTATTGCACGTTCTTTAAGTCTGAGGGGCATGATGATTGGGATTGTAGGGCTTATGACCTCCTGCATGAAATGTCAAGGAATACATACAAAATTCAAGGCAAAGTACAACAAGAAGGAAACACTACGTAGTATAATTCTCCAGGAAGAGGAAACTTCAACCCTCACGGTGGATTCAGAGGAAGAGGAGGAGGAGGAGGTATGGGTCAAGGTCAAGGATAGATCATCTATTACAACTGCACAAAACTTGGACACTTAGCAAGGTACTGTCAAAACCTGTGTACTACTTGCAACTACTGCAGTTCATTCGAACATGTTATCGAATATTGTCCTGTACTACTAGCCAAACTTTAGGAGAGACAAGGACCTCAGTAGAACCCGCAAGTGAAACTAATATATGATGAACCTCGTAGAGAGGACCCTAGATTTTTTGTTATCAATAGAGGAGGCGTTGGCACAGGAGAAGACAGAGTGACCCAGGGAAAGACTACAAAAGAATTAGGAGTCAGGAAAGCTGCAAAGAAGACACGAGATTTTGATGCAAAGAAAGAAAAACAGATATTTGAGGAGGCAAGAAAAGAATTGGACCAAGTTTATTCATCAAAGACATGACCAGAAGTGAGAGAATATGGAATTCCTCTAGCATTCGATCACTCTGCTCTGCCAAAAGAAGGAAAAGAGGTAAGAAAGCTCGTGGAATTCTTATATACTTGTATTAAGTTGATTCGGGATGAAATCATTGTACAAGAGCTACAAAATTTAATCAGACAGTATGAGCTAGGAAAGATAGATCCCTTACTGCATAGAGAAGATACCAAGTCTCTAAAAGGAGAAGGAAAAATAAGGAACTACACCTGAATGCTCAAATTGGAGAGTATGATATAGATTAGGTGGTCCTCGACTTAGGGTCGGAGGTCAATGTCATGATGAAGCAGACCCGAGCATTGATGGGAAAACATAAGTTGATATATTCCCCTATCAAGCTTAGGATGGCTAATCAGCAAGTTGTAAGCCCCTTTGGAAGATTGGAACATGTCCCTATGGACATCAACAGAGTAAGAACGTTTGCAGACTTCGAGGTGATTGAGATAGTTGATGATAATTGTCTTTACCCTGCATTGTTAAGAATTGATTGGGCTTTCAATAATTCCACTGTGGTTGATTTAAAAAAAGATGAATGATGTTTGAAGGAGATGGCCTTAGGTTCATTACACCTTTATATTCCGATGAAGTTCAGCGATACATAGAACCCATTAGAGAAGAAGACCACAAATATGAACTAGAAAACATATACAAATTAACAGCCAGGAAACAGGATTACATTAATCCTATGGAGGATGGGAACCTAAGATGGTGAAGTGACATTGCATGTTTATCAGATTCAGAAGAAGCACTAAAGAACTGGTAGAACAAAATGTATAAAGTATCTACAAGGAGATGTGCTATATTAACCAGAGAAGTTCACTGGATTGGCATAACAGTAAGTAACTTACCCACCTTTAATGGTCTAAATCACTTAGAAGCATTCTTATTGGAATTTGACGAAATTGTACCAACACAACAAAGATTTTTGTAAATGGATGAAGCCTTGAAAGAAACACCAACAATATGGTGGGGGACACACAAAAACAACATTACAAATTGGGTACAATGTCATCCTTTGATGACATCGTGGTTCTCAACACAAGTAGACGGTTGTGAAGTTAGGTACACAGGTCAAATTTGTCCGAAGGACAATGTGAAAAGCTGTGAGGAAGCTTGGAGAAAGATTCCTCAAGATCAGTGGGTGCACAAATTCATTAACACGCTGGACACAACCCCTATAAACTAGTATATTCAAGCAGAATTGTGCCTCATCACTGCAAATTGGGAAGGTGTGACTCAAACTTTTGTAGCTACCTTATTATTCGAAAGTCAATATCCTTCAATAGATCGATCATTACATATTGTGAGACAGAAAGTATTTGAGGGGGAATCTAGCCTCCCTTTGGAACAAGAAGAGGACAAATGGAGTGCACCTCTCCAGAAACTGCAAGGTTGCTACAACATCAATGTTGATGAAGACGATGATCCTAGGAAGGTGAACATTGCCAAAAAATAAGTCCAAAGAGACATAGCAAGACCAGGAGTTGAGCTACCTTTCATTGGACCGCCAATCAAGATCAAGAAAGTCAATATTGGAATAGAGAAAACACTGAAGCTTGCAAATGTTGGACACTATTGGGATGTTGCCACTATTGACAAGATCATAGAGTTATTGCATGAATATCAGGACTTTTTTCCAACCAAGTTCATTTTTATGAAGGGAATTAAAGGGCCTATGGGAGAGATGAGGATCCCTTTGAAACCAAATTCCAGGCCAGTCAAACAAAGACCCTACAGATTGAACCCTAAATATAAGGAGAAAGTGAAGATTGAGCTCGACAGAATTCTGGAAGCAGGAATCATAGAACCTATCGAAGAGTCCAAGTGGATTAACCCTATGGTGGTACAAGACAAGAAGACAGGAGAGATCGGGATCTACATAGATATTAGGAGGCTGAATTATGCCTCTTTGCATGACCCATTCCCTACACCATTTACTGACGAAGTGTCAGATAATGTAGGAGGCCAGTAGATGTATTCTTTTACAAATGGATTTTCAGGATACCACCAGATCTGGATTGCCAAGGAAGATTGCCATAAGACCACATTTGCCACAAAATGGGGATCCTACCAGTATACAAAGATTTCGTTTGGATTGAATAATGTCCCAACCAACTTTTCCAGGGTGGTGGTCGAAGCATTCAAGGAGTTTCTATATAAATTTCTAGAAGCATACTTTGATGATTGGACTGTTTTTAGTTTATTGAAAAATCATATTGAATGTCTAAGGATAATTTTGGACAAGTGCAGACAGTGTCATATTGCCTTAAACCTGAAGAAGTGCATCTTCCTTTCACCCTTTGGAGTGTTGTTAGGTCATATTGTATGCAAGCAGGGATTGTTGGTAAATCCATCTAATATTTCCATTATAGTTTATCTTCCCCCTCCTACTTCATTCAAACAGTTGTGCACTGTGCTAGGACATACTGGATACTACAGGAAGTTCATTAAAGGCTATGCACAGATTACAACACCCATGGAGAATATTTTGAAGAAAGACTGTCAGTTTCATTGGATAGAATAATGCTAGAAGAGCTTCAACACACTGAAACAAAAAATGGTCATTGTTCCTATCCTAGTTTTTCTAGATTGGAGCAAGGAATTTCACATGCATGTCGATGCATCTTCTATTACATTAGGAGTTTTGTTAGCACAACCTGGAACAAGAGACATTGACCACCTATTAGCCTTTGCTAGTAGGAAGCTATCAACAATTGAGATTAATTACACCACCACTGAGAGAGAAGGGTTAGACATGGTGTATGTTTTGCATAAGTTATGCCACTACTTGTTGGGAGGACACTTTAAAATGTTTACTGATCACTCCACACTAAAATACCTAGTCAACAAGCCAGTTTTGGGGGGGAGAATATGCATATGGCTTCTGCTATTTCAGGAATATGATTTCGAGATCGTGGTTAATCCAGGAAGAATGAACAAAGGTTCTAACCACTTGTCGAGGTTGGAACATGGAGAAGAGCCTACTAGTTTGGAGGATACACTGTCGAATGCATGGTTGCTGGCCATTAGAAAAATTGATGATCATTTCATAGAGATAATTCAGTTCCTGTCAATAGGTATGGAACTTAATGAATATACAATCACCAAGAAGAAACAACTAGTAGTGCGCGTTGCAGACTTTTCACTTATAGTTGGACAACTATGCAAGATGGGACCTGATGAGATATTGAGGAGGTGTGTTAAGGAGGCAGAGAAACCATTGATCCTCATTGAAGCTCATGAAGGCATCGCAGAAGGACACTATGCAGGGAAAGCAACACCGCAGAAGGTTCTTAGACCTGGCCTTTGGTAACCTACCTTACATAGAGATGCTAAGGACTATTATAGAGCCTGTGATGTATGCCAAAGAGTTGGGAAACCATCCATAAGAGATGAAATTATTTTAGCACCACATTTGACCCTACAAGAATTTGAGAAATGGGCCATTGACTTCATGGGACCTATAAACCCACCAGGGAAGTGCACAGGAGCAAGGCACATAATCATTGCAGCAGATTACTTAACCAGATGGGTCGAAGCAAGAGCAGTTAAGAATTGTAGTGCAACTACATCTGCACACTTCATATTTGATGACATGATAACCCGGTTTGGATGCCCGAAGACCCTTATGAGTGATAAAGGCACACATTTCACCAATAAGACCGTTGAAGCCTTGACTAAGGAATTTGCAGTCCATCATCAGAAAAGCACACCTTACCATCCACAAGTGAATGGGACAGTTGAAGCATTCAACAATATCTTGGAGGCAACACTAACGAAGATTTGCATGGTGAACAGGGATGAATGGGATTTAAGAGTACTAGCCATACTATGTGCCTATAGAACCACTTGCAAGAAGATAACAATGCAGACCCCTTTTAAGTTGGTTTATGGTCTCGAAGTCATTGTCCCAATGGAATATTTGGTACCAAGCTTAAGAATCGTTTCCTTTACAGATATGGATGGAATTGATGTTGTTCAAGAGAGGCTCGCGCAGTTGGTTGAACTAGAAGAAGACAGATTTATTGCAGGATTTCATCAGTAGGTACAGAAGGAAAGAGAGAAGGCCTACCATGACAGACACATCAAGAAAAAGGTATTTAAGCAAGGTGATTTGGTACTGGTATATGAAAAAAAGTTCATGAAGCATCCTGGGAAGTTTCAAATGCATTGTCTCGGGCCATATGAGGTTGCCTATGTTACAGAAGGAGGAGCTACACAGTTGAATACTTTCAATGGAGAATGGAAGGAAGGTTTGGTGAACGGGAATCGGTTGAAATTATATTATGAAAACCAACTGCCTCGTAGCTCTTAGTCAAAGCATGAGGAAAAGGGTCTAGGTACCAGATGTAGTTGAAACTGGGTACCAGACATAGAAAAGACAGTTTGCACAAGTAAGGGGGGCATAGAGCTGAAAGCATAGGCTACCCTGCACAGTCCGAAGTCGAAACAAAACAGAAGGATCAGATCTGAAGTGCCTCAGGACGAGTCACGGGTGAGTGTTGGGGGCCTGTTGGCTCTTGGGTATGGAAGTAAGCTAAGATTAAGGAAGAAAATAAGGAATGTGAATTACGCGTAAGACATAGTGACTGATACTAGGTCGAAATGAGCAGAAGAGTAGGAAATACGGAGCGAAGTAAGAGAAATCAAGTCGTTGGACGAGGAGATTGAGAATGACAGATTAGCAAGGAAGATAGATCATGGAAAACTCAACAAGAAGAAAAATCCACCATTGGATGTTTTGGAGCACCGCATGAGAAGGAAGGAAAGACAGAGTGGTGAAGCCCTGAAAACGCGGGTCAAGTTGACCTACGGTTTTGGACACCTAGGGTTTTGGGTATCTAGAGTTTCAACACTTAGGTTTCGGCCTAAGGCTATCGGAGAGCTATTGTAATGTATAAATAAAGGTCAAGAGGACTTAGGATGGGTTCAATTATGTGATGAGAAGAGGTTGCTATTGAGAGAGAACTATTGTATTGTAAGAGCAATTTGTATTGTAAAATCTTCACCTGGGTGCGAGATCAACCTTGCAGTTGGGTGCACAAGGAGGGGAGAGAAAGAGAGAGAAGAAAGGAAGATCTTCTAGCTGAGAGCGTAGATAAGAACTATATGTGTCATCTTAATATATTATAAAGCACAGTTCTGTCGATGTAGCCCTAGAGAGAGGGTGAACCACATATATCTTGTGTTGTGTGTGATTGATGTTGTGTTCTTTGTCATTTGATATATTGTTATTACATTACTGTGTTAGATCTGATCTAAGATTGGACTTGATATATAGATGTTGTGTTGTTCTTGTATTGGATCCACTTAGTATTCCCTTTGTTTGTAGACATCTCTATCCTACAACCCTCCATAACTACCTTAGGTGAGACTACATCTGCCCCGTAGGTGTTTCCTAAAGGGCTAGTAGATAGGGCTTGTTGGTGTGCTCTTGGAGCTGAACCCTCAGTATGCCCTTGTGCCAACAATGATGTGCTTATCCGAGCATTTTCTCAATCAATACAGGGAAATGCAAAGGAATGGTTCAGGCATTTGCAGCCTGAGTCATTTAGTTCATGGGATGAATTGAGAGAATCCTTTTTAAAATTTTAGGGTGAGAGGATGCCATGGTATCTACTCCTTTCACAGTTTTATGCCATGAGGAGAATGAAAAATGAAACCATCTCAAGTTTCAGTAGGAGGTTTTCTAGTTTTTATTATAAAATGCCCAAAGAGATCCAACCACCTAAAGTTGTTGATATGTTGTGTTATGCAACATCTCTTCATCCATATGTCTCTCTCCTTCTATTGGAAAGGAGGTCGGTTACCTTGCAGCAAATTATTGTTGATGCTCAGGAAGTTGAAGATAATTTACAATCTTGTGGTAAGTTATATGATCAGATTGGGGGTGAAGAGTTAGATGGTGAAGTGTATTAACATGAGGCCGAGCATGAAAAAAAAAGTGTCGATTCATATTTTTATCCATCTCATGATAATAAGGGAGTTGATTGCTTTATGTTTTCACTTGTAGAAAGTAAAGAAAGTGAATTTGCAGATCAACATGTTGAAGAGCAAGTTGATGTCCCAATTTTCATGTTTGATGACATTGCAGACGTAGATGATTTATCCATGTATGATGAGTACAATGATGACTATGAGATTGATTTTCTAGAACATCTAGTTGCATGTTCTCCATCATGAAGTGTTCAGTTTCAGCAGTCTCATGGGATCGCTCATCTTACATGTTGCAGTTATGACAATGGGAATAAGCATAATAGTGAGTTTGTTGATGAAAATTCTTTTCTTTTGTGCTTTGCTTCATTTGAACTGTTGAAAGAAAATGTCAAGATCATCACCAAATATGAGGAGTGAAAGTTGATGCAAAAAAAGATATTACCTTTTTGGAGAAAGCTGACAACAATACAAATCAACAGTTTATTTGTTTTCTTCACAACCCTGTAGTTGATTATATGTAAGATTTTAGCAGTCAGAATTTGCAACCATTGAATAACCATGAGTTGGAAAATGAAGCTAATGATCATTCAATGTCAGAATCAGCCATGTATTTCTTTCCAGTAGGGGTTTCATCGTAGAAATTTAGTGTATATTTTCATCCTCTTTGTGACAGCTCTCGGTTAGATTTGCATGAAGGAAAAAATGCAGTTGGAGGGGTCACACATCAGAGTGACAATATTGAGAAATGTTTGGACATCAATTTTCATTATTTTGATGATCCTTTTGCAGTATGTTTGGAGACAATAAGTGGGCCAATGATTTCAGTTTTTTCAGTTTTTGTCAATATTAAGTTTGTCTCCAAGTTTTTATTTGAGTTTCCTTTAAGCAAGTATTGCATTTTATTCCTGAACAAAGACATGCAATAAAATCAAACAACAGATAAAGCGGTTGCATTGGATCTTTGAATTCACCTGATTAGGAAACTCATGGATCATATTAGAGTAGGGGGCTCTGTGAATAACCTCAACACTCTAAGTATCTTCTTCAGCAGCATGCACTTTGTTTTCAGATTTCAGGATTAAGTTTGGTTTGCAGATTAGATTTCAATAAGTTGCAAAGTTTTCAAAGTTTGGAACAAATTGCAGCTTATAGGTCTGGAATAGGTACAAGTCACAGGTTGTAGATCTCAGAGGTTTGAAATAGGAATGGGTTGGGCACTGGAATTGCGGTTCTTTTCTACCTTGCAGGGAGGACAACATGCCCAGTAGGAGCCAAATGTTAGCACATATAATGTAGTGGGGTAAAGTCACTTGTCCTAGTCCTTGTCTGGTCTAATGTCATGTCAATTATAGTTTATTGAGTCATGTCACCTCTCCAACATCCCAATTCATTAAAGGCGTTATTTTCCACCTTGCAGCACCTCTGTCGTGTGTACATAGAAACCCTAGTTTTGCAATTGGTTAGGGTTTGATGTATCTGCATTTTGGAAGCAAACACAAGGGTTATTTTTTTTTATGACCTACATATGTTTTAGAGTCCCTTAATAAACCTATCAACAAAAATTATCTTAGAGTGCTTATATTCAGCGATGTATAAGCATGCAAACCCTAATATATAGGTATCAGTTTTGGGTGTTGTGAAATGTTGCATGGGGATTGTTTTTGAAGCTATGATCAGGTACATTCCAAGGTGTTTCAACTTTCAACAGACTTGGGACATCACAATTCAACCATTAGAAAAAGGTTTTCATGTGTGTTTCGTGGAAATAGGGGAAAATAAAACTTGTGCAACATTAGCATGCTATGCAAGTGTTGTAGGTTTCATTTTATACAAAAAGGGGGTTTTTCATGATATAAAATGCAATTTAGATGCCCAAGGAAGTTTGAAAAAGGTGCAGAGGGTTCATCAAAAACCATATGTAATGTAGGCCATACACATGGGTTAAGTTTAAGTTTTGTAGTTCTAAAGCATTTTTTGTTTTTGAGGATTGAAACAAAGGGAAATGTTTTGAAGGAGGATTTATGTTTCCACAACTCAGCAGCATCATTTGGAACATTAGAATTACTAGGGTTAAACTCCAAACACTTTGCACTGATCACCATATGAAGAAAAATTGAAAAGAACATGTGTTGTGTAAACACGCTATGCAACTGTTGAAGCTCACAGTTACACAACGAGTTGCATCAGCATGCTACGCAAGTGCTTTGTGCAAGTGTATTTTCACCATATCTCTCAAACTGTGCATCAGTTTTCCATGAAATTTTTACATAATATGAATGGGGGTAAGGTGAATAAACCCATCCAGTTGCAGGTAAAAATGATTCATGTTTTTTGAGGAATGAGCAACCATCGTCTACAACCATTTTTGGATTTTCTCGAAATCTGTTAGTCAGATTTAACCCATTTTTTGTGGAGAATCCTTACTATGATATTAACCTACTAAAAAAACATCATCTCAATAGGATTCATCATTTAGGACATATTTAAAAAATATCAGTTGCAGAATTGCTCCTATATAAGTTCACTATGCAACTCTGACAGAGGCACCAGATCAGCTTGTACAGGTCAACAATCACTATAGCTCACCTCCAATGACACTTGAAGTTAAAAAAAAATATTATAGGCACCTAAGATGCATTTTGTTAAAGTGGTTTTAATGTAATTAAGGCAGTCAAAATAGAATTTTATTTTCTAGCAGGTTGTTTTGAATTTTTTTCTATATTTTTGTAACTAAGTCCAAATTTTTGGATGGTGGTTGAGCTCAACCTCATCATCTTGAGGAAGAGTTTTTCCTTTATATTTTGTGAGTTTGAATGTACTATCGGTTGGAAAGGGTGAGAGAGACTAATATTTGGTGGTGCATATTGTATTTTCCATTACTGAAGTTAATGAAAGTGATAAATCAGAAGTACCTGGTATTGCTCTCAAAGATTCATGTGATTGTACTCTTCTTTGTACGTGATCCTTCTATGTATGTATCTCCCTATTTACATTTGATTCATTCTAATATGTTCTTTAATTATGTTTAAATGAAATTTTGTATCAGAATTCATCTTTAAATCGATGTTATGTACATGCATTTGAACATTGTTGTGTTTTTCTGTTATGATCACCTCAAGATTCATCTAGATCTGATGCCTTAGGTTGATTATTGATGTTTTTCTTTGCTATATTCCACCCACAATGACTTGATTAACATAGAAGAGAGTTTTCAATATTGCCTCTGAGTTGTTTCTATCAAATTTACCAAGAATTTATCCAGTCATTGACTTCATATATTATTGACTCCATGCCCAATGGACTTTTTGTAATCTCTTCCCTCAACCACATACTAAAACCCTTATTTCTATTTCAGATTTGGACACTGATATTAATTTATAGGTGAGAGATCCTTCTATGTCTTGGAAAATCCAAATTCCAATCCAAAATCGGTTTGTGGTTACCTCTGTGTTTTTCCTCCCACAACCAAGGGAAATTATGAAGTGATAACATCTTGGCACCATTTTCGAGGAGAGAAGATGAAATATTTTCTATGATAAACGACAAAGTTCATATTTGACTTTTGATGGTGAACAAAATCCAAACACATGAAGGTTGTACCATTCACCTAGAAACTCCAATCGAGCTTCAAATTAGTTTCAAAGGCTCCACTAGAAGACGAGCTCATTTGATAGAGACATGGAAGGACATCATGGGAGAACTAGGTATAAAAGCTTCAGTTTTTTCCAAGAGATCTTATTATTTTTTATCAGATACCTCTTGTCGTTTCCTGAACATGCTAAAATAATTTTCCTTTACCTGTTGCATTCTAATGAGGACCACAAATCTGCATTTGAAAATCCTTCTTTAAAAGTTGCATATCGTTCTTATTGCATTTTTTAACCTGACCAAAAACCTTCATCTAAATCACATGATGTTGATGACCAATCTTCTGATTTTCATAAGATCAAGGTTTATGTATATCCTTTTGTACACAATCCTATACCTTCTAATATCTTGGAGAGATACATACCTTTAAAATTACCTTACGTCCTTCATAATTTTCCTCCAAAGCACTATAAGTACCTATCTTTGTTTGATGGAGAACGTGATACCCTCACAACTGAGAAACATGTCCAGTATTTTGATCATTTTTCATATTTGTTTGAGATTGATTATGATGATGTGCTTGTCCAAGCATTTTCTCAGCCAATACAGAGAAATGCAAAGGAATGGTTCAGGCATTTGCAGTCTGATTCAATTAGTTCATGGGATGAATTGAGAGAATACTTTTTGAAATTTTAGGGTGATAGGATGCCATGGGATCTACTCATTTTGGAGTTTTATGACATGAGGAGAATGAAAAATGAAACCATCTCAAGTTTCAGTAGGAGGTTTTCTAGTTTTATTATAAAATTCCCAAAGAGATCCAGCCACCTGAAGTTGTTGCTATGTTTTGGTATGCACCAGATCTTCATCCAAATGTGTCTCTCCTTCTATTGGAAAGGAGGTCACTTACCTTGCAGCAAATGATTGTTGATGCTCAGGAAGTTGAAGATAATTTACAATCTTGTGGTAAGTTATATGAGAAAATTGGGGATGAAGAGTTAGATGGTGAAGTGTATGAACATGAGGTTGAGCATGAAAAATAAGGCATTGATTCAGCTTTTGATCCATCTCATGATAATTAGGGAGTTGATTGTGTTATGTTTTCACTTGTAGATAGTCAAGAAAGTGAATTTGTAGATCATCCTATTGAAGAGCAAGTTGATGTCCCAATTTTCATGTTTGATGACATTACAGACGTAGATGATTTTCCCAAGTATGATGAGTACAATGATGACTATGAGATTGATTTTCTAGAGCATCCAATTGCATGTTCTCCATCATCAAGTGTTTAGTTTCAGTAGTCACATGGGATCATTTAGTCTGCATGTTGCAGTTATGACAATGGAAATAAGCATAATAGTGAGTTTGTTGATGAAAATTATTTGCCTTTGTTCTTTGCTTCATTTGAAATATTGAAAGAAAATTTCAAGATCATCACCAAACATGAGGAGTGAAAGTTGATGCAAAGAGATATTACCTTTTTGGAGAAAGATGACAATAGTACAAATCAGCAATTTATTTGTGTTCTTCACGACCCTGTAGCTGATTATATGGAAGATTTTAGCAGTCAAAATTTGCAACCATTGAATAACCCTGAGTTTGAAAATGAAGATAATGATCAATCAATGTCAGAATCAGTGATGTATTTCTTCCCAACAAGGGTTTCATCGCAGAAATTTAGTGTATATTTTCATCCTCTTTGTGACAGTTGTCAGTGTTAGGATATTTAGACACTTAGGAGTTAGTTAAGATCTACTTGGTCTATTGTGTCGTTAGGTAAAGGTGTGTTTTCTAGTGTGTTTCTTTAGTATGCATTTGTAGTTAGGAAATCCGACGGTCATGATATGTTCCCGACATAGAGTGATCTGACGGTTCATACTCTCCTTGATCTTAACGGCCATTGATCCGTGGCTTAACACCTGATTGGTCCATGATATTTATTTAAAGAGCA
>JASDQU011249864.1:2334-12979 GCA_032191745.1 Picea mariana
ATATATATATATATATATATATATATATATATATATATATATCGCTTAAAAGTCGCCGTGGCGTTTAAGGCATTTCGCGTTCAAAGTTGTGATTTGATGGTGGAAAAAACGAATGCAGGAAGAGCGCGCGCGCGGAATACGAGTATATGAGACCAACTCATACGAGTAGGAATGTGTTGACCGCGGTATATATCTGTGAGTCAACTTTGCTCCTTGGTAATCCAATGAGACCATTTGACTCTTCTCTTGTATTGAATTGAATACCCGGATTCCATAGTGTCAACTTACTAGATTGAATTATTATATTGTTATTCTTATTGTAAAAGTCAAAAAGGCTCCTCTTAGAGTTAATTTTTTTGAGAGTCAAGTTATGTGTATAAATAACTTTCTCTTGAGTTTTTTTTTTCTTTCACTGATCTCAAGTCATATTAAATGTTAATTCTATGAACTCAACTACTAAATTGAATTCTGAAAAGGTCGTTATTAATGATGTTCATATTGAGAAAAATCTCATTTATTTCAGGTTAATGTGTTCATCAAGGATCTAACTTAAATATTATTTCATTGTTCTAAGCGGTATTATGAAGAAGTCTATCAACCCGCTGAAGATGACTAAAAGAAAAAAAAAAATTTGTGGGGATACCTTCAATCTATTTTCTAGAAAATATCACAATTACCATTGGTCGAGGTCATATTGGTATTATTCAACTTTATAGGCAAATATAATAATAAGGTTTGGACATTGAGGATAACTCTCATTTGTTGTGTTCCTCAAGTTTTCAAGTGCATATATATTGTCACATGGTGTATTGATAAATTTGTCCAGAATAGAAGAACAATTCCACTACAAAGTGGCTCCCCTGTTTCATTGGCACCTTCAATATTCAAAAAAATGTTAAAATTACTAGAGCCAAAATTAACATACAAAGGAGAAGAAGCTAGAAATTTTCTTAGACGAAAAAATAATGGAATTGAGCTCCTGTCGGAATATTTACAAGACCCTGCTACAATGCCATAAGACTTATCCAGAATATAGGTTAGTTCTTTAAAGGATCTGTTGAGGGGTGAAATGGACCGCTCGTCAACTGGAGGAGTGAATCTGGTCTGGGGTTGTCTACTTAACCCAAGTCGTTTGGATTAATCCACTCTGACGGGTTTAGCGGCTCCGTTTGCCGATCTAATTCTTAAGAAAGTGAAAAACAAAAGTAAAGAAGATAAAATAACTTAATGAATAACACTCGTTGAAAACTATATACAGATCTAATATATATTTACAGTTTGTTAACTAATATTTATAAAATAGCTCTATTTATTGTATGTATAATATATACAAATGATTATATTTCTAATATATGTATAACAAAGAGTAGAATGTGTTTAGATTATAGGGAATTCCTATATTAATTAAACTAATGAAATAAAACTAACAAACTAACCTGTAATCGCATCTCCTATTCGTCCTGTGTATAGCATCCAATCTCGTTGTTTGATGAGGCAAACCCGCAACAGATCTTACAAATGCTTCTTGTAAACGCGAAGCAATAATGATTGAATCCGAATGATAGAACATATAAGAGATATAGTAACAACAATCTTATAATTTCACAAGTGGCCACATTGAGATAAATCCTGCTGTGGAAATTTGTGTATAAATGTTCAACGAGTAAAGAAGATGAATCTTCTAATCTCAAATTTGAACAGATTAATTACTGTATGTTAAATATGGGACGTAAACCAAGGATATCATATCAATTTTATCATACCAATCTGCAATAAACCATGATAGCTAAAGTAATCACAATCTAATTACAAATCGAAATGATCATAACTTGAATAAAAACACGATATATAGAAGCTAAAGCTATGCAAATATCATCTTCTATTCAAGTCTGTAAATCAGAAATCCATAATTTTTGCCCCAGGCAGAGATGGTTTCAAGTTTTCAAAACAACATATTTATATAGGATCCAGGAACAAAATGTTTCTTGTTGATAACATCCAATCTGTCCTAAAAAATGTGGGGGATGCAACCTCCCAAATTTAATACCAAAAACTGACAGCCTAATCTATGAACTAAAAACATAAAGATAGTATGGCAGAGAGATGCCAACAGTGCTTCAAATCTTCTTAGAAGGCATGGGTTCCTGTAAACAAATAAAAATAAAAAGATTTCAGATGTACTTTCAGTTATAAAACAAGTAATTCGAATTTTTGTAACTAGCTACAGAATCTCACGATTCTGTAGCTAGTTATAATTATAACTGGAATCATGTTTTATTCAACAAACAAAACAAATTAATCTTTATAAGAAACAAAATCTATCCAATCAAATCATATATCCTAATTTGAGAGTGATGAAATCATTCTAAAATTAAACAAAATCATACCTCTTCAGTTACTTCTAACTGCACAGACCGATCTTTGCTTTGCAGCCATAATGCAAACTCTTGGGAAACTCTTAGAATTATACCTTTAAAACTTTCAATGAACAACGCCAACCGTTCCTTTCTAAATCATCCCTAGTGTTATCATACGATAACAAAGTTTGGATGCCATTGGGCTCAATCCTTACCACTGGAGCCATGGCGAGCAGAAGAGAATCAACACAGAACTCAGAGGTAGGGTTTAATAAAAAACCATGGAGCCATAGCCCCAAACAAAACAATGCTATGACAGTTCAAAATGGTAGGCAGAGGCGTTAATCACCATGCGTGGGAATGAGATCGTGAAGCCCGAGGCCATACAGAGCAGTAATATCGCGTTGTACTTCATATGACAACTTGGCATATGGGTACGTATAAGGATGTAAACACTTGAAAACCATAGAACACACATTCATGACTTGATTACAAAGGTAAATGTATCAAATAAACATTGAATAATTAAAAGTTTTATGAATCAAAACCCCATTGATATCAATCGAAAATAAATGAATGGAGGTCTTTCACTTATGCAACCAAGGCATATTTAGAACCAAAAGGATCACAAACAAGGAGAGAAACATGCTCAGAGAAATGATATGACAATTTTATAATAAACCATAAGAGAAATTTCCCTTTAATCAAAAATTCAAAACCAAATGGTAATCCCAGCTGCGAGTTTTCATGCTTAGAGTCATGAAAACAAAATTCGAAAAGACAATAGGGAGAAACGACGATTTGCAACTGTCATCTCATAAGTTGTTCATGAAGGGTAATGAAATCTCATGACCCTGTGTAGGCAGCTATGTAGATTATTTAATAAAAATAACAATTGTATTATTGCTGCCAACAATGGTGACACGCTGGGAGAAACAGTTATCTCTGCCAAGCGAACGAGTTCAGATTAGGATAATCAGAAAAAACTTCAAATCGAAAACAACCAAAAAGTTGTCGGAACATCATTATCAATTATAATGCATTCCGGTTTTAGATTACTGTTATTTTAAAGAGACAGAAACTGACAAAAATCTTAACAGAAGAGAGTCACGATATTAACGTTTAAATCTTCAATACTGTTGACAGGGCCGCTACTGCTAGCAGGCGTCCATAGCCTCAACAGGGATGTTAATTAACCCACTCTGATATTTGTATCCTGCCAAGAATTTCCAGATCAGAACGAAGGACATTTAAGGTAAAAAAGAATCCATATATGAGAATTTTCATATACCTGACATTGCTTCGCTGCCAGCGGGCCTGTTCAGTACCCCGACGAAGTTATCTTGGCGTCATGCATGCATTTACCGGCTGCCGACAGACCTGTTCAGTATCCCGACGGGTTTACAGGCACTTCCCACAACTCTCTCAAGGTTTATTTAGTTTTAAAGATTTTTTAATAGAGCAGGGTGACACTGAAAATCCTGGTCTTTGGACACATCTTAGTAAATTACAGACCTTGAAGAAATTTTCTTAGTTGTCCTTCATTAAGATCTAGAAATAGTTTGTTAATAAACCAACTTTCAAGAGCAGGGAGACATCTCTGAGTTGTTCTCTTAAGGAACAGGGACAGCGTAAAAAGAATTCTTATGGATGATCATGAGTACCTTCAGTTGCAGATTGAAATCAAGAAATGCTTTTCAAGCAACGAGTTATCTTTAACATGGTTGCAAACTTCGAAAAAATATCACAATTAATGCTTAAACAAGCTTTAGTAATCATTTTAGAGGAGACATTTTTCTGTTCTCGTTGTCTGTACTAGCCCATGATGCAAGCATGTGTGTCTCAAAAAGAAAGAGTGATAAGGAAAATCAAAACCAACCAGCAAAGAAAAATTGGAAAGCAAAGAAATCCAAACAAAAAAAAAAAATATATATATATATATATATAGAAGGTGTATCTGAAAACATCATCCAAAAAAAAAATCCCTTTGGAGACTGAAAGAAAGTAGAAAAATCCTGTTTGATGTGAAAGCAGTCCTACTCGTGGTACTCTGGGTCATGGTTGATTGAGATTTATTTATCTCTTTACTTTCCATTTATTATTTTCATGACGATACTGCGTTTTTGAATATAAATGTTCAACTAAAAGCAAAGAGAAAAGGATCAAGAAGACTTCCCTGACAACAGTCGTATTATGGTTCTCATGGTGCGCCCACTTACATTCATGATTGCATTATTACAAAGAGAAATAATGAGAAATAAAACTGAAAGAAAACCTATTCCTAAACCTACCCTAACTATTAAACAAATCAGAATACTACGTGAAGTCATGCTTCTAATGTAGCCATTGGTGTAACTCCAATCCTACAATGGAAGCAAAATTAAACATTACTAATAAGAATGATAATATATCAAAAAATGATAGAAACATATCACACTTACCTTCATAATCATCATCTAAAAACAAGGTACGCATGATCTTACCATTCCCCTGAATATTCTTGTTGTACGAATCCTCCAACCATTGTGCAATCTTGTCGTGATAAGGGTCATAATGGCATGGGCGAGTGTAAGTAAGTTTAAAAAAATTGTCAAGATTATGAGGAAATGAAATAACCATCAGCCAAGGCTGAAATGCCCCATCCTCCTGACAACTCTCTAAGTGTTCAATAATTTCTTCACATGGAGGATCTAAAAGATATATGTCATGCCTACTTCCAAGATACTTATGTAAAAAGAAAGAAAGCACAACTTGATGTTTATTATGAAATTTTTTTATATATGAATATTCAAGCCATCCTAAGATTTTGTGACAAAAATGAGGATGCAAACCATGACTTTGACGAAGCAAATATATCGATGGGGAAATCATCATAAGAGAATTCGTGATGTCAATTAGATCATTGGTTTGAATGCTTCTTTTAATGAGATTGACCATTTCAAAATGTGAATCATAAACATTAAGATTCAAGCTAATCAAAGGACGAATATGCAATGAAGAATGTTTGATCTCCATAAAATATAGTGCATTGTCTTTTTCAACAATAAACTGTGTAAAATCATCTCGTAACATGTCATTTTCCCATATGAGTGATGAAAGTGAACAAGCGTCAAATCCAACTTTATCAATGTTAGGTTTGAAATTAATTTCACCAAAATTTAGCATATTGAAAGGATATGATTGTGGTGGAAAAGACTAGGATGTTGTAGGTAAGATGTCAAGTCCAACAGAGTCTAAGAATAGATCAGGATATAAAAAATAAAAGGAATCAGAAATAAGAACATGGAAAGAATCTCTTGAACTACGATAATTAACAATGGTATTCTCAAGACATTTCTCTTCACTTTCTTTAAAACTCTTACTCTATTTTGGTGACGAATTCCTCAACATAATATGATCATCTAGATTTTCCTTCTGTGTGATAGATAAGTCAAAATTTATGTGACAAACATCTAGTCTTTCCTGTGAACAAAGTGCATTTTGAGGATGAAGGTTTACAATTTCTTCTTCTAGTTGTGTATCTTCTTCTCTAATCAGTTTCATAGGAGTATTAGAACGTTCAAGATGATTTTCGTCTCTTAAGTGTTCTTCAATGACTGATTTTAAATATTGATTAGAGCATGAGTTACAAGAATGAGGATATTCACCTTGAGCCAGAAACGAATCTTCTTCCATACATGTCAACAAACTAAGGATCTGCAGAGGTATAAGAAGAATCACCAACAAAGAAAAAAAGTAGAGATGAAGAAAATATTTTAAACAATAAAAATGACGCAAAAGAGAGAAATATACAAAGCTAGAGATAAAACTGAAGTAGAAGAAAAATCCGCAACATAACAAGAAACAAAGGAACGAGAAGAAACAAAGAAAAGAGAGAAAGTAGAAAAAGAAGCAGAAGACAAATTTGTTGAAGAATAAAGACAAAATAAAATTGCAAAAAAAGGAGGGGTGACACACGTTCTTGGAGGTGGACATCCCAGGAACATATGCTATAGTTAAAAAACAGATTTGACTGGTAGCAGTGTAGGACTCTGGCTCTGTGAGTTGTTTTAGTTGAGTGAAGTGTTTGATATAAAGATCTTCACTTATGACAGTAATACTTGTAGAATCGTGCAAGAGAGGGTAAATACAGTTTTAGTAACTGAAGGAACACCTATCTCAATAGTTACCCATGTCTCATTCACAGGAGATGTCATAGAAGAACCCATTGCCACAGATAAGGTTGTCTCTGCATTCATGAGTTCCAACGTAGACAACATACAAAGATTATGGTGTAAAAATGAAGAAAATGAATCAAAGATCATACATTTAGAGGAAATGCTTCAATAGGTAAATATTGACAAGAGGAGTCTCCAAAGATTCAAGGACAACACTGAAAAGGTTATAAATGATCTTGAAGGAGATATCATTAATATGTACGCCAATCTACACCTCTTTCAAAATATGACTGCAATGTCCATTAAGTAAAATAATCATGTACAGATGAAGTTGTCATAATATAACACCATTTGCAAAGGCATATCAGATATAAATAAATGGATAGAAGATAACCCAAATGCACCACCCGAGAAAGACAAACATATATGCACTAGACCATTTCTAGAAGATAGGACAAAAGGTTGATAGAGAAGTCACCAAATCCAAGGTAATCTACTCAAGGATTAATAATTCTTCCCAAGCACTAATCATGAATGGTCATCTCCCAAGATTAAATGAACTTGGGAAGAACCTTGTGTCAGAGGAGCTAGTGAATACAATACATGACAAAACTAATTGTAGAAAGGAAGTGGTTGAAGAAACTACCTTCATCTCCATAGATCTCAGTCATCAACACTTTATATATCAAGTAAAGCTTCATACCATGGTACAATCCTTCATGAAAAAACTGGAAAATTATATGGGCACCCTTGAAGACAATATCATGTTGATCAACGCAACATTAGAACAACTAACATACAGAAGGATCAAATCGCTATATAATCAGTTGGAATTTTGGATGACATGCTTAAGAAGTAGAAATCCATAAGAAGTAGAGAAAACACCTATCTTTTATTTTTTCCTTTTCCTAACTAATCCCAATTTCATCCTTGCACACTTTTCATTAGAAATGAGAAGGTGAACCAATTTTGTAACTAATCTTCCAAGAAGAAGATGAATAATCAGATAGGGGTTACTAAACATTTGTATAAACTAGAATAGAACCCCATTTGATACATACTTTTTTGGCTTTTCAAGCAATATATAGAATCAAGAACTGATTCAAGGACTTATACTTTGTTGATGAATACTTAGAAGCCCTCAGGGCGAGGTGTTATACAATGAATTATTATGTATGAACATATTTGAACAAAGAACTACTTTTGGTGAATATGGACACTATTCCTATGGATGGTAAGAATTCTATGTTGTTATAGATTAATTCTCATACAATCTGTGTTATTCTTTGATTTAAAGTATTTCTTTAAATATATTAATGCCTTTAGATTTGTGGGTTGTTAATTTATACATTATTGCAATCTAAACTAATATGGTTTGTGTATTTGTATAAACGTGTTTATGATGTTTCTCTCTTATATCAATTATCTATGTAGAAGTAGTGCATGATCTGGTTTCAACTTACAACTCACTAGTCACTTTAGTATGATCGTAGCTAGGATAGATTAAAGTAGTTTAGTATTAATTTACCTTGCATTTCATACATCATATTCATTTACATATTTACATTGATTATCCAGTCACCATCCACCCTTATCAACAAACTGGTGTGCAACCGGCCCAAAACCCCTAAAACAATGGAAAATGGTCCAAATTTTGGATGGATCTCCTAACCCAAACGATGTATAGTCTAGTTGGGAATGTGTACTGGGGAGAACCCCTTGCTATTGTCAGGTGAATTTGAACCCATCAAAATAATTTTCGCTAGAAGGAGGGACAACGTTTATGGCTTATATACATGAATTAAACAATAACCCAAATCAATGTTCAACAAGTAATCCCCCAACCTATCTTGTTTCCTTGAGTCGAGTATGAAAAACAACTTATATATGAAGAGTCAAAGCCTAATTTTGGAAGTTCCTCTAGTAATCTTGAAATACATACCAAGACTTGGTTTCGCATACTATAGGAAGAGATCCATGAAACCCATGGAACTACACATGCTACACAAAGTTACTTGGAAAACTACCTATAGCCTATATGCTCCCTAGGAGGAAAGAAACCTGTGTAGAATGTTCCAACATAGATACTGAATTTTTTGTTAATTCCATAGATGACCTCATTGCAACCACTTTAAAAGAAGTTTGAGTACCTTTCATTAGGGTCGAACATTTCTTTATTGAACCAAAAAAAAAACGTGAAAGAGAACAACCATAAATTACCATAGAACAATTAATGGGAGAAAACATGGTCCACATAGAAGTTATACCTCGATGGAGGGCTCTTGGAGCTCTCAATATGGATGGACAATTGCATGAAATGCCAAGGAAATTTGATAATCTAATAAAATTTGTCCCAGACAAACTCGGATCCCAAGAATATAAAGGTAAATATTCCTCTATGGTTTTCCCAATCACATAGTCAAGTTACAAATTAATGGTCAAGGTAAATATTCCTAAGCAATAATTAAGATAAAATATGTCTTGGTAGGATATATCTCTAGTATTGGAGTTATGCGGAGATATTTTTTTCAAGATGGCTATTCTTGGGTGCAGCCTACATGAAAGCAATTGACTTACAATGCCAACAATAATAAAAGTCTTAGAACTCAATATTCTCAATATGGCTCCAAGTTTGTTCAGTTCTTCTTGTTCTAAATTTGGTTTCCTCGAGATATCGAGGTTGGAACACACAAATTGGCTCTTTCGTTCTTGCAATCCTCTATGTTTAGGTGATAGTAAAGTGAAATGCTTCATCACTATATGTGCATTAGTTATTTTCTCACTCTAATCAGAATAGGTGAAATTTGGCATCTATTTTCTTCCCAACACTCATATTGTATAATTGGAATCATGGAACCAAATGCCTTCTCTATGACCAAGCTAGATAACACAAGGTGATGAAATTGATTTCTATATAAATGATTAAGATCCAAATTCATCTCATAATTTATCAAATATTAGACTCGAGTAATGGTTTTCTAGGTTTATATGTTCTTACAACTAAAAGTAATATGGAATTCCAGATTAATGGTAGGTGTTGTAGTTACTACTAGTTCCACCCTAGAATTAGCATACCCACCATATTAACTAGTCCCAATTTAATTAGAATTTTCCCCTGGTCCAATGTATCACACCCGTCATATTTCACATTTATTAAGAATCATGCATCATGTGGTTAAGCATGCATCATGTGGTTACAAAACTCATTAATAGAGAATTTTCATTTATAACCAAAAGATAATTTAGTGTAGTTTATGAGGAATCTATCCCATTATAAATCACTACATGAGTTGATTAAATTTTCATGGAAGATCAGTCACTGCCAAGCCTTGAGAAACACACATGTGGAATGCGGGTGGCTCTTGAAAACATCCATCACTTGCCAAGAGACCCATTGGTTGTAATCTCTATTGGTGGATAATGTAAGTTGCGCCAGTGTGATGTGCAGGACCTCCTATATTCATGTAAAATCATTCATTGTACAACCATGTACGACCCATCGTTGAGATTAAAATAAATTGATTCGACAAGGGAAGTGAGATGTTGAATCAAGTCGAAAAAAAATTGACGAAGGAAAAATGAATTCAACCCAGTAAGTACCAAATTCACCAAAGCAATGAGAAGTTGACTGAGGAAGGAATTAAGTTGACCTAGGCCAATGTGAATTTTCCAAGTAAATGAAAATGACCCAAGGAAAGTTGACTTCTACTGGGAAGTAGTGCATGATCTAGTTTCAACTTATAACTCACTAGTCACTTTAGTATGATCGTAGCTAGGATAGGTTAAAGTAGGTTAGTATTAATTTATCTTGCATTTCATACATTGTATTCATCTACATATTTACATTAATTATCCACTCACCATCCACCCTTATCAACAAACTGGTGTGCAACCGTCCCAAAACCCCTAAAACAATGGAAAATGGTCCAAATTTTGGATGGGTCTCCTAACCCAAACGATGTATAGTCTAGTTGGGAATGTGTACTGGGGAGAAGCCCTTTCTATTGTCAGGTGAATTTGAACCCATCAAAAGAATATGCGCTAGAAGGAGGGACAACTTTTATGGCATATATACATGAATTAAACAATAACCGAAATCAATGTTCAACAAGTAATCCCCTAACCTATCTT
>JASDQU011249864.1:13460-24244 GCA_032191745.1 Picea mariana
GAGACAAACTCGGATCCCAAGAATATAAAGGCAAATATTCCTCTATGGTTTTCCCAATCACATAGTCAAGTTACAAATTAATGGTCAAGGTAAATATTCCTAAGCAATAATTAAGATAAAATATGTCTTGGTAGGATATATCTCTAGTATTGGAGTTATGCGGAGATATTTTTTTCAAGATGGCTATTCTTGGGTGTAGCCTACATGAAAGCAATTGACTTACAATGCCAACAATAATAAAAGTCTTATAGCTCAAGATCCTCAATATGGCTCCAAGTGTGTTCAGTTCTTTTTGTTCTAAATTCAGTTTCCTGGAGATATCGAGGTAGGAACACACAAATTGGCTCTTTCATTCTTGCAATGCTCTATGTTTAGGTGATAGTAAAGTGAAATGCTTCATCACTATATGTGCATTAGTTATTTACTCACTCTAATCAGAATAGGTCAAATTTGGCATATGTTTTCTCATTCCCAACACTCATAATGTATATTTGGAATCATGGAACCAAATTCCTTCTCTATGACCAAGCCAGATAACACAAGGTGATGAAATTGATTTCTATAGTAATGATTAAGATCCAAATTCATCTCATAATTTATCAAATATTAGACTCCAGTAATGGTTTTCTAGGTTTATATGTTCTTACAACTAAAAGTAATATGGAATTCTAGATTAATGGTAGGTGTTGTAGTTACTACTAGTTCCACCCTAGAATTAGCATAACCACCATATTAACTAGTCCCAATTTAATTAGAATTTTCCCCTGGTCCAATGTATCACACCCCTCATATTTCACGTTTATTAAGAATCATGCATCATGTGGTTAAGCATGCATCATGTGGTTACAAAACTCATTGATAGAGAATTTTCATTTATAACCCAAAGATAATTTAGTGTAGTTTATGAGGACTCTAGCCTATTCTAAATCACTGCATGAGTTGATTAAAGTTTCATGGAAGATCAGTCACTGCCAAGGCTTGAGAAACACACATGTGGAATGCGGGTGGCTCTTGAAAACATCCATCACTTGCAAAGAGACCCATTGGTTGTAATCTCTATTGGTGGATAATGTAAGTTGCGCCAATGTGATGTGCAGGACCTCCTACAGTCATGTACAATCATTCATTGTACAACCATGTACGACCCATCGTTGAGATTAAAATAAATTGATTCAACAAGGGAAGTGAGATGTTAAATCAAGTCAAAAAAAAATTGACCAAGGAAAAATGAATTCAACCGAGTAAGTAATTAAGTTGACCCAGGCCAATGTGAAGTTTCCAAGTAAATGAAAATGACCCAAGGAAAGGATAATTGTATTGGGAAAGAGGGAAAATGACCATAGAGAGTGAAATCATAGGGGTAAGTGCACGAAGTTCATGGCTTACTAAGTTGTAAGCCATGCAGCAGGAACGTGTTTGTAGCAGAAATTTTTTTACGATGCTTCATCGCAAACTATGCCCACATCACAAAATGGTCCATGCATTTACTAAAGAAGGATGTTACTTTCCATTGGGATGAAGCCACTCAGTGATCTTTTGAAGCGTTGAAACACGCCCTCACGTCTTCCCCCGCTGCTTCGACCACCCAATTATAATAAATATTTCATATTGTACTTGGCCACTACAAATTTTACCATCAACATGGTCTTGGTTTAAGAGGATGATTTTATTGAAGAGCACGTGATTTACTACCTAAGTTGAGGCCTGGTTGGACAATAACTCAACTACTCCCATGTTGAGAAACTTGCGTTCGCAGTAGTTCATGCTGCCCAATGGTTCTGTCAATATATCTTGTTTCTCAAGACCACTGCCATTCCCATTGTGAATCCATTCCAATATGTGTTGACATGATGTGTAATCAACAGAAATATTAGTATATAGATTGTTATCCTCCAGGAATTTGACTTGGATTTTGTTTCTGCGAAATCTAAAAAGTCACTCATCTTTGCAGAAATTATATTAGAACTTATGGTCGAGTCAGGTGATGTTACACCTGAATAATCACCGATTAAATGAGATATTTTTCTTATTTCATCTTTGGACCCCTGGTATGGATGTATACTAGTCTATCTCCAAAATTTGAGGTGCCCTGCCTAAGCTTCTTGTAATGAGTGTCGACATATACAATATCAGGAAAAAAACTATATTATTCTCGAAGACACTTTGTATTGTCGAGGTATAGATTACATCCTTCGTCGATGTCTCACCCATGAAGAAGTGGAACTCGTGCTTAACGACTGCCACACTGGAGAATGTGGTGGTCATTTTTCCGGGTTGGAAAGAGCCCAAAAGATTCTACGAGCCAGTTACTATTGGCCGACGTTAATCAAAGATTGCATTGAATCGGTCAAGAATTTCCACCCATGTTAGATCTTCTCACCAAAGATGAGGGAACACCCTGATCCTATGTTTCATGTCATCAAAATTGGACCCTTCACCAAGTGGGGGATTGATTATACTACATGCCACCCCCGTTGATTGGGGTGGTATTGATGCAATAAAAATTCAATAAGATATCAATACTGACCATCATAAGATAAAGTACTTTCTTGAACAAAGGTTATCCTCACCAAAGAAACATTAGAGGGTCCTCAAGCTAACAGGGTATCATTATAACATTGTCTATAAGAAGGGTATAGACAATGTCAAAAATGATACCTTATCTCAAAAAATTGAGGATGGATCCCTGTTTACCTTATATTTACCTATTCCAAGTTGGGTTCAGGAATCCTATCAAGAATGGTTGTCAAACGACACTATCATTCAACTCATCCATATGATTTACGAAGATCCCAACCCTCCTAAGGGGTATAGATGGAAACTAGATATATTGCGATATAAAGGATGCATTCTTATAGTAGATAACTCTTCCTTAAAAGAAAAATCTTAGAGGAATTTCAGTGATCACCTATAGTACATCACTTTGGATTTCATAAAACATATGAATAATCTGGAAGCACTTGTTTTTTTGATGGGAAATAAAATTTACATCTAGAACATTGTGGAAACTTGTGATGCATATTAAAGGAACAAGGGGGAGATATTAAATATACCAATGGCATTACAACCACTATCAATCCAAGAACATATATGGTTTGACATTACTGCCAATTTTATAGTGGGGATTCTAAGGAACGGCAAAAAAACAATGATCGTGGTGATAGTTCAACATCTCTCCAAATATGGTCATTTTTGTGTCTTACCACAAACATTTACATACTCCTCAAATTTACAAGTCTTCTTGATTAGATTTTAAAGTTATATGGCATGCCCGTTTCCATTGTCTTGCATTGAGACCCTACATTCATTAGTAAATTTTTGCAAGAGTTGTTTGAACTATAGTGTACTGAGCTAAAAATGTGCATTGCATATCACCCTAAATAGATGGTCAAACTCAAGTGGTCAACAAGTGCCTATAAACCTATTTGAGACACTTTTCCTTTGAAAAAACACACTAATGGGCATACAGGTTTCCCCTCATAGAATGGTGGTACAATACCTCTAGTCATGGAACTACGACAAGAAACCCATATGAAACTATTTATGGCCAAAAACTATTGTCATTCACTTCATATTTACTAAGCACTACCAAGGTTTAGACAATGCATCACACACTCCAAAGTAGTGAAGTCATTTTGTACATGTACTAAAGGACAATTTGGTTATGGCTCCAAATAAAATGAAGCAGCAAGACGACTAACATAAGTATGAATGCTCTTTTGTAACAAGGGATTAGGTGTTTCTTCAACTTCAACCATGTAAACAAACATCAATCAAACACAACAAAGACCATAAAATAACACCCAAGCGCTATGGACCCTATCAGATCATCTATCACATTGGAAAAGTGGCCGACAAATTGTCTTGTCCATCCCACTCTAAGATTCGTCCACTATTCATGTTTCTTGTCTAAGCAACGTCATGTGATTGAAGTGCAAGGTGAAAAATAACTTACTAAAAGTTGATAAAGAAGGCTCCATTTAGCTTCAGTTGGAAGCAATATTGAATACTAGAGATCATCAATTGCACCAATGCGTGATCAGTTATGTATTGATCCGATGGAAATATATTCCACATAGATATGCCATTGGGAACCAACCACGATCCTACAACAATTTCCTCATCTTCATCCTTGAAGTTGATGGTTCTTTTGAAAAAGGAGGACATGTTAGGGAATCACATTAACCTCCTTACTTTAGACTACCAAGGAGTTAGTTAATTTTTTTATGTGCACATCCTCTTTGAATAAGGTCCATTGGATAGCAATGGATAGTTAATTAATGTAAAATGATCCACTTTATAAGGCCCAATATGTAGTCAGGTCCTTTTCTATAGAAAATCT
This sequence comes from Picea mariana, assembly GCA_032191745.1. Taxonomy (NCBI): domain Eukaryota; kingdom Viridiplantae; phylum Streptophyta; class Pinopsida; order Pinales; family Pinaceae; genus Picea; species Picea mariana. The sequence continues at coordinate 17,803 of JASDQU011249864.1, forward strand.
ATTTAAAGAGGTAGGAGACTATCAAATGTTTGTCTTGCTTGTTTTATTTAGAGCTTCCTAATGAAAGGTCACCTAACTTAAGAGGCAAGTGAACATTGTTTTCTTCTTCATATTATCTTAAACAAATGTATCTCACACCATTCATATTATTGTCTCTTGTATATGGTTAGTGATTCTCTATATACTTGGATGTGTTTGAATTTTAAGGGTTAAGGAACATTATAGATGATGATGATGTTTAACATCCACTAAAACCAAATTTGGTCTAATGAACCTTCAAAAATTAAAGAATTATTTCATTTTCTTTAAATTTTTATTTATGTGCTGGAAATATTTAAGAGAAACTATTTTAAATAGCCATAGTTTTGACGAGTTAAAATGTTACGAAGGTTGGTATTGTAACAAATATTTTGAAATTGTGATCTAATATCACTTTAAGCAAGTCATTCAAAGAAAAAGTGTTTTTCAACTCCAACCCTCTTAGTGTAGTAAAGATGATAAGTTCACATTTGGGAAGTTTTACAATACCATGTTTCACTATGGATCTTGTGACAGGTTGCTCTTATTTTATCAATGTCAAATTTTTTCTTTGAGACACTCAAAATAGAGAGATACTTTTCGCTCCTTAAATTTAGATATAATAATATTTTTAATATTTATGGTTCTTTTGCATAGTGAAACATGCTTTTCCCTCCTTAATTCCCAAATAATTTAGTTAAGACTTCCCCGTCTTATCTTTCATATTGTTTTTTTTGTTCTTTTAGATGTCATAACCATGCTTTCAATAGAAAAGAGACTCACTTTCATAAAAAAATTAAAATATATAACCTTTAATTTTAAAATTAGAAAAAAAAAAAAAAAAATATATATCTTAAAAACTCACCTTTAATAATACCGTTATGGAAATATTCCATTTCAGGAAATGGCAACAATACCGTTATGGAAAAAAGTTATTTAATATCAATAATATATATTCCATTTCAGTAAATGGCAACAAAGTAAATTTAGAGAGACCGATTGCCTTGGATACGCTTGTTATGAAATATGCACTGTATTAACTAAAAATCGATCAGCAATCCACATTTTACCACCTTACGTCGTTTGGTTGGTTAATGATGATCGATGGACGATGCCCTAAATGGGATATCGGTTGGTTAATGATGGTCGATGTCCTAAATATTGGAGATAGTGAATGTTATGGACGAAACGCTATGTGTGGCTGATTTGCACTCGCAGATGAACTATTTCATGCATTCATACAATCCTCGCAGGCAGGCATGGTCTATAAATACACGACGGAGAAGGGGAAGAGCGGATGCGTATCCGAGTCTTTAGATATCAAATGGTGAATAAATCTGAATGTTGAATTGAATTCAAATTAATTGAGAGTCTTCGTTCGTAGAGCACACGGGAGAGGCATTTCGCGTTCAAAGTTGTGACCTGAAATTGATGGTGGAAAAAACGAGTGGAGGGAGAGCGGGAGGAATAGGAATGCGTCACCGCCGTTGATATTTGTGAGTCAAAATAGCTTCTTTGTAATCCAAGTACACGATTTTACTCTTCTCCTGTATTGAATTAAATACCCGGACTCCATGGTGTCAACGTAGACGAGAAGTAATCTAGAAGTATATGACTCAGATCCTTGTCAATAGTTTTCAATTGAAGTATGGAGGGAATCTTTTTCTCTCTATTGTTGTATGGTTAGCGTTAGGCTTTCATTTGATTTCTTTTGCTTTCATGTTTAATTTCCTCTATCGGTCAGTTCCTTCCGTTGCCATGCGCCTGGTTAACCTTGCAAAGTACTTGTACCAGTGCCTTCCATTCCCCTTACTCTCTCGGCGACCCTAATGACCACGAAGATGCCTCTTTCCTACCTTACGACCATGTTGCTTTTCGAGTCCTCTTTTAAAATATTACACAAAGCCCTTTTATTTGCGTATAGGTTTCGATTGGAACAGTTCCAAGGGACTCTTCCAACCTTTAAACCCGTCCACCGCCCCTCTCCCAAAACTCTCATGCTTTTCTCAAGGAAAACCCTTAAGAGTTTCAAATATCAGCAGCATTGAAACTAACTGAGTTATTACTAACTCCTCCGATAAGTTCAGAGGAGTTACAGACAACCTCCGTGAGCAACTAGGAATACTTTGTTATAACTCTTTAGACCATATCAGAGGAGTTCTACCATCTCTTCATTTTATCATAACACTTAACACCAACCTCTCATGGGAAAAGTTAACCTCTCTACCTTCGTTTTCATTTTTCAAAACCTAATCTCTAGTCTTCCTCCCCAAGTTTTACCACGTGCTTAAGCACGCATACTTTTTACCCTAATATCTTCACAGGCCAACTCTCTATTTTCTAAATAGTTTCAGTGGCTTTGGTATTTCTACTCATTTTTGTAGTTGCATTTCAAATGGTATATTATATCATGTTATATGCTCTAAACTTATCTTTTTTTCCAGGTGAAAGGCATCAGGAGCTGAAGCCTCTAAAAGTTACCAACAAAGCACCAGCGATAGAGTTTGTTGGTTCCATATATGATGACATGGATGGACTTCTCGAAAAGGACGGAGAAACCTTGAAATGGAGAGAATTTTATCACATATTCATAAAATCAAATTTCTCTTCCAAAGCTGAAGATCTAGATGAGCTACAAGCATTTAGGAACATTAGGAAATCAAGGATGTTCAGGGTATCATCACCTGCAACCATTTTTTCTTATACATATTCCACCTCCTCAATTTTGAATAATAACTACATAAGCCGTAGATACGACTACAATGCAAGAAAAGAGCCCATAGCTTCTTTTACTCCAGATTTTTTATCCAAATTCTTTCAAATTGAGGAGGGAAGTAAAAGATTGGATGGTGAACTCCTGAGTGAGTTTGAGTATACACAGAAGGACTTATTTCCAAAATGGTATAAAGAACAAAAGTAGTTTAAATACAGGCCTAAAAATATGTACCCCACGAGTGCCTTGAGAAGACCCTACCAATATTTTGTATCCAGGTTATGCAAGTTATACGAGAACTCGATGTAACATTGTTTCCCTTTGATTTATTTTTCGGTAGATGTGGGGACTTCATTTAATTGGGAAACATATTTTCTAAGAATCTCACTATTGTTATTGGACATAATATGTGTATCTCGCAAGTATCCTAACATGGGATGAAGTTGGTTGCCTATCGATCCCACAATCCACATATATTTCAAAGTGCTCTCAGAGAACAAATACTATGTGGAATAACAAAGTATTTGTGAACACTTCCTTTCCCCCTTATATGAGTTCATCTTTTGCACAACTCCACCTTTATGACAAACAAGGCCATAGTAGTTATAAAAATGATTGTGGATTGGTATCTAATGGAGCATGGTACTTACATAATGGAGGATGGTATCTAATGGAGCATGGTACCACATTTACTTCCACGAAGTAGCATATCATAATATTATACACGGAGTCATAGGGTTGTTGTATAGATTGAATAAACAAATTTGTCCCCCACTATCTTTGTACATCTGCAATTACTCTTTGAAAATACTAGACAAGCCCGGGAAGAAGTAGATACCCTTATTTCGTGTCACTTTGGACAAGAGAAATTCAGGAGAAATGATCCTAAATTATTTTTCAAGGAATATTTCAATAATGTCACTATGTCATGTGAGTATACTAAAGAGCTTTGGCAAGAGGAAGAAGTACACCAATATGCTAGGACATACGATGAAGTTATTCTCAACAGTCATGGCCAACCGAAAGGAAGAATTATAGATGTGGAAAGAGAAAGGGAAGCAACCATGAAAGAGGCAGAATAAGAAGAGACTCGACACATTTCCCCTATTTCCATGTCAACAAAGTCAGGATCTGCAAAGGTATAAGAAGAATCACCAACAAAGAAAAAGAGGAGAGATGAAGAAAAGATTTTAAGAAATAAAAATGACCAAAAGAGAGAAATATATAAAGCTAGAGATAAAACTGAAGTAGAAGAAAAATCCGCAATATAACAAGAAACAAAGGAACGAGAAGAAGCGAAGAAAAGAGAGAAAGTAGAAAAAGAAGCAGAAGACAAATTTGTTGAAGAATAAAGACAAAATAAAAATGCAAAAAAAAGGAGGGGTGACACATGTTCCTGGAGGTGGACATCCCAGGAACATATTCTATAGTTAAGAAACAGATTTGACTGGTAGCAGTTTAGGACTCTGGCTCTGTGAGTTGTTTTAGCTGAGTGAAGTGTTTGATATAAAGATCTTCACTTATGATAGTAATACTTGTAGAATAGTGCAAGAGAGGGTAAATACAGTTTTAGTAACTGAAGGAACACCTATCTCTATAGTTACCCATGTCTCATTCACAGGAGATATCATAGAAGAACCCATTGCCACAGATAAGGTTGTCTCTGCATTCATGAGTTCCAATGTAGACAACATACAAAGATAATGGTGTAAAAATGAAGAAAATGAATCAAGGATCATACATTTAGAGGAAATGCTTCAATAGGTAAATATTGACAAGAGGAGTCTCCAAAGATTCAAGGACAACACCTAAAAGGTTAGAAATGATCTTGAAGGAGATATCATTAATATGTACGCCCATCTACACCTCTTTCAAAATATGACTGCAATGGTCATTAAGTAAAATAATCATGAACAGATGAAGTTGTCACAATATAACACCATTTGCAAAGGCATATCAGATATAAATAAATGGATAGAAGATAACCCAAAAGCACCACCCGAGAAAGACAAACTTATATGCACTAGACCATTTCTAGACGATAGGACAAAAGGTGGATAGAGAAGTCACCAAATCCAAGGCAATCTACTCAAGGATCCATAAATCTTCCCAACCACTAATCATGAATGGTCATCTCCCAAGATTAGATGAACTTGGGAAGAACCTTGTGTCAGAAGAGCTAATGAATACAATACATGACAAAACTAATCGTAGAAAGGAAGTGGTTGAAGAAGCTACCTTCATCTTCATAGATCTTAGTCATCAACACTTTCTACATCAAGTAAAGCTTCATACCATGGTACAATCCTTCATGAAAAAATTGGAAAATTATATGGGCACCCTTGAAGACGATATCATGTTGATCAACGCAACATTAGAACAACTAACATATAGAAGGATCAAATCGGTATATAATCAGTTGGAATTTTGGATGACACGCTTAAGAAGTAGAAATCCATAAGAAGTAGAGAAAATACCTGTCGTTTATTTTTTCCTTTTCCTAACTAATCCCAATTTCATCCTTGCACACTTTTCATTAGAAATGAGAAGGTGAACCAGTTTTGTAACTACTCTTCCAAGAAGAAGATGAATAATCACATAAGGGTTACTAAACATTTGTATAAACTAGAATAGAACCCCATTTGATACATATTTTTTTGGCTTTTCAAGCAATATATAGACTCAAGAACTGATTCAAGGACTTATACTTTGTTGATGAATATTTAGAAGCCCTCAGGGTGAGGTGTTATACAATGAATTATTATGTATGAACATATTTGAGCAAAGAACTACTTCTGGTGAATATGGATACTATTCCTATGGACTGTAAGAATGCTATGTTGTTATAGATTAATTCTCATACAATCTGTGTTATTCTTCGATTTAAAGTATTTCTTTAAATATATTAATGGCTTTAGATTTGTGGGTTGTTAATTTATACATTATTGCAATCTAAACTAATATGGTTATGTGTATTTGTATGCATGTGTTTATGATATTTCTGTCTTATATCAATTATCTATGTAGAAGTAGTGCATGATCTGGTTTCAACTTACAACTCACTAGTCACTTTAGTATGATCGTAGCTAGGATAGGTTAAAGTAGGTTAGTATTAATTTATCTTACATTTCATACATGGTATTCATCTAGATATTTACATTGATTATCCACTCACCATCCGCCCTTATCAACAAACTGGTATGCAACTAGCCCAAAACCCCTAAAACAATGGAAAATGGTCCAAATTCTGGATGGGTCTCCTAACCCAAATGATGTATAGTCTAGTTGGGAATGTGTACTGGGGAGAACCCCTTGCTATTGTCAGGTGAATTTGAACCCATGAAAAGAATTTATGCTAGGAGGAGGGACAACTTTTATGGCTTATATACATGAATTAAACACTAACTGAAATCAATGTTCAACAAGTAATCCCCCAGCCTATCTTGTTTCCTCGAGTCGAGTCTAAAAAATAACTTATATATGAAGAGTCAAAGCCTAATTTTGGAATTTCCTCTGGTAGTCCTGAAATACATACAAATACTTGGTTTCGAATACTATAGGAAAAGATCCATGAAACCCATGGAATTACACATGCTACACAAAGCTGCTTGGAAAACTACCTATAGCCTATATGCTCCCTAGGAGGAAAGAAACCTGTGTAGGCTGTTTCAAAATAGATACTGAATTTTTTGTTAATTCCATAGATGACCT
>JASDQU011249865.1:0-10832 GCA_032191745.1 Picea mariana
GCAGCTAGAAAAAAAAGGAAGTTGGTGCTTCCAATGAATGTAACTTTTAAAGACATATAAGAAAAAACATTTTGTGGTTTTCTCCCGCTTTGGGTTTCCACGTAAAAACACCGGTGTACTGTGTATGTGTATGATTGTTCATTTGTTCATTTTTTATTTACTCTTTAAATATTGGATGATAATTCTACATTGATATAACACTTTCATATTTTGGTTAAAAAGGATTGAATTGCTCTATTACTGATTCCCCCCTCCTCTCAGTTATCCAACATTACTTTCACATCCCAACTCAATTTAAAAGAAAAAAAATAGCACAAAAATAGTGAATTCATACATTGCTAAATAATTTTATAAAATATTATGCCATATTACAACACTATATCATTGATTTTAAAGGATGGGAAATCTTCCCCTTTATGGATGGGTAATGGAATATTGGAAATACAATATTGCAATATGAGTCCAATAAAGGTAGGGAAATGGCAACACAAATTTCTTTTTTTTACATTGTTGAAGCAAGAAATTTCTTCTTATTACCATATAGTGGTGGGATCATTATCTCTTTTATGGTTCCATTAGAGTCTATGAATAAATGAGGTAGATTGGTAGGTACTTGATGTTAGAGCATATTCTCATCTCCTTTAGCCTTCATCTAACCTAAGTCACTAGAGTTTGGTCTCACAAGTCTACTAGTCAAAATTTGACTAATTTTGATCAAGTAAGCCATGCTTGGTCTCTATCCCTAGATTTCAGGGAGAAAAATGCTATCTTTATAAGTAAGGACACACTTCTCACTCTCTTTGGATTACATAAATATGGGGCACAATAACCTTCATGGGAGTATTCCCTCCGAATTGGGCATGCTAAGCTAGGTGACATATATAACTCTGCATATCAACCATCTCACAGGACAAATTCCATCTCCCTGGTTTAACTGCACCAGGATTCTAGCATTGGATATCACTGCAAACCAGTTGACTGGTCACATTCCCGACGAGTTGTGTAGCAAGAACACCCAATTGGAGATACTCTATCTGGGTGTTAATCAATTGAGTGGCAACATTCCTACTTCCCTCTTCAATTGTACGAACCTTCACTTCATCGACCTACCATATAACTAGATAAGCGGAGTGGTGCCCATGGAGTTTGGTAAGTTGACGCAGCTCCAACAGATTAACTTAGGTGGTAATCAATTGGTTAGCGGCAGTACCACGAGCTTGCCCATTCTTACTGCTCTTACTAAATGTTCCATATTAGAAAAGATATATTTATTTGGTAATAATTTTAAGGGATGTTTGCCCTTTTCTATAGGTCATCTCCCTACAAAAATAGACTACATAAACTTGGAAACGAATGAATTAAAAGGAGAGATACCTAAATAGATTGGAAACTTAACTAGTTTAATACAACTTTTTTTAGACTACAATAATTTTACTGGCGCTATCCCTTCTTCACTTAATATAATTCAAAACTTGAAATGTTAGATATGGGAACCAACTATTTACAGGGAAACATTCCTTCAGATATTGGGCAACTTAAAAGCTTAGGGCTGTTATCTCTCTCTCAAAATAATCTCTATGGGAGAATTCCTAATTCTATTGCCCACCTCCAACAACTAAGATATCTATATCTTGAACATAACCAATTATCAGGTAATATACCTGCAAATCTAGGGAAATGTGTGAACTTACTACAACTAGACCTATCATCCAACATGTTCATTGGGAAAATACCTCCAGAGGTTGCAAGTCTTGAAAATTTAGCCTTTTCTTTCAACCTTTCAAACAATTTATTACATGGACATATACCTTTGGAACTAAGCAAGATGACTATGCTTCAAGATATAGATGTTTCCACAAATCAATTAACTAGCTACATTCCAAGTGTACTCCAAAGTTGCAAAGAACTAGAATACCTTAATATTTATGGCAATGCACTTGAAGGTCCAATTCCAGTTATAGTCAGTGAACTTCAAAGTCTTGAGGACATGGATTTCTCCTTCAACAATTTATCAGGTGGAATACCCCTGTCATTGGAAAATCTTAAAATGCTCCACCGCTGCAATTTTTCTTTCAACAACTTGTCAGGAGAAGTCCCTAAAGGAGGGGTTTTAAAAAATCTTGGCGCCATGGCGTTTATGGGAAATATTGGCCTCTGTGGACCTTGGGTAAGTCTGTCACCATGCTATGATCACAAACATAAAAGTGTTTGGCATATAAAAAGAGTCATCATAGTTGTTGTCGTTGTTGCAGTGATTGTTGTATTGTGTTTGTTTCTGGGAATCTTGTTGATTCAAAATCGCAAGAGACATGTTCATAGAATGGTTGAGACACCCTTCACTATGGGGAATCGAAGAATTTCCTATGGAAAGATCATCATTGCAACAAATGAATTTAGTGACACCAACTTGTTAGGAGTTGGTAGTTTTGGGAAAGTGTACAAAGGGGTTCTAAATGATGGCACAATTGTCGCTATCAAGGTTCTCAATTTGGAAAATGAAGGGGGTCACAAGAGTTTTGAGAGGGAATGCAAAGTTTTGGGTAAAGTTAGGCACCGAAATCTGATTAGAATCATAACCTCTTATTCATACCTCCAAATGAAAGCTTTGATATTTCCATTAATGGAAAATGGAAGCTTAGAGAAGTGGTTATATCTTGATGGCGAAGAAGAAAGTGGTTTGAGTTTGTTTCAAAGGTTGAATATAGCAATAGATATCGCACAAGGCATGACATATCTTCATCACCATTGTTTTGTGCAAGTTTTCCATTGTGATATGAAGCCTAGCAATGTGCTTCTAGGTGAAGATATGACAACATATTTAACAGACTTTGGCATTGCTAGTATACATTTTGCAAATTATGAGGATTCATCTCTCACTTCCACACATGCACTCAAAGGATCTGTGGGCTACATTCCTCCAGGTATTATTTGAGATTCACAACATATTCAACAATGTCATGAACTTTCTATTGTTATTAAAAATTGTGAATTAGAAGCCTTATGATGAGAATGTTTAAATACAGAATATGGATTGGGTGGACGTGTCACAACAAAAGGAGATGTTTGTAGCTATGGAATAGTGTTGTTGGAGATGTTGACTAGAAAGAAACCCAACCACAACATGTTTGTGGAAGGATTGAGCTTGCAAAAGTGGGTGGGTAGCAATTTTCCAAACCAAGTTGGGGAAGTGGTGGATAAGAGTCTATTGAGGAGGACTAGTACAAACATTGAAGAAGTTAAGGAGCTCAACTGCCTCAGGCAACTCGTATGTGCGGGTTTGTTTTGCACAAAATAATCTCCAGAAGTACGAGCTTTTATGATCAACATTGTGCATGCACTGCAAAGCATCAAAGACACTGTTTTGGGAATTGTTGGCAACCCAAAATTCCAATCAGGTATAACACATTTGTTGGATAGCACAAGTACTACTCACAACAATAGTGGTGAAGTCCAAAGTTCCTCAACATTCTAGTCTATTGTAAGGAAAGAATGGTTAGATAACCAAACTATGAAGTAATTTTGAAATTTTGTTTTCATTAGCCCCATTTAGTTTGAGTCTTAACTTTTATAAAAAATGTATTTATATAATTTTATTGTGTAATAACCTTTTACAAGTACAATAAAACGTTGTACTCTTTTATTTCAATAATTTTTAGTTTAAAAATTTTACATAAATATTGATATATTATTGCGCTTGGATTCAATAAATTTTAGTTTCAGAATCTACATTGTTGACATCTTATTGCAGGAAACAAAGTAAGTGGTTATAATTGGATAGCAAAGAATAAAGTGGTTACATTTCACTAATGTATTTTTATTTTCCAATTCAATGGGACAATATTTATAATTAACATTTTTTTAACAAAATGACTCAATATGTGGATTTCACAATTTGAGCTAAAATTTGATAATCACATATGAATTCAATGAAGTAAATTTTAATTTTATTTATTTTTATTTAATATGAAAATATTTATTGTTAATTTTGGAAAGAAGAGTGACAAACATGATTTGGAGGAAATGGATGAATTTGTGGATTTGATAAGTTGATTTGTTGCTTCACTGATTCAATCTTTGATATCATAAAGATGGTTCTCAAACACTGAAATAAGAGACATAGAAATCCATTCTGTACATTAGTCATTTCGATGGTTGTTTAGAGTTCCCAATAGGTGAGTGAATAAATAAAACTTCAGGTACAAAAGAAATTTTCTCTCCCGATTATTTGCTGGATTTGGTACTTTAAATAACAGGTTTGGGTTTTCAAATCCACTTTTTCTAGTTCGGGCCACAATAGAGAAAATATTATTGTTTGGTTATATATCACTTATTTATATCCCTGGGTGTTTTTTTTTTGGTTTAATTCAAGCATAAAGTACCAATGAGGGTTTTCTTAATGCAAATAGGATCCACTCGATAGGATTTAATTGAGAAAGGAAAATATACCAAATTTGATAACTGGTATTTTGAATGTTGTTTTGGTGGTTTTATTGACATCAATTTTCAATCTTTTTTTGTTAGTAAGAAACAACCTGTTAGTATGCTCTATTTTTGGTAGTAATAAACAAGTTGTAAGTACATTTTTATTTGTATTTTTGTGATGAAATTTAATAAATTTCAATCTCACAAATATGTTTATGTATTCTATTAATATGAGATGTACATTTTTATGTCCTTATGATTTTTTACATGATGGTTGTTTTTCGAATGTTTTTACAATTGCAAGTTTACTATTTTTTTTTATTAAAGTGAGATTTTGTTTCATGTTCCATGTTATCTGCTATGGAATAGTGTTGTTGGAGATGTTGACTAGAAAGAAACCCAACCACAACATGTTTGTGGAAGGATTGAGCTTGCAAAAGTGGGTGGGTAGCAATTTTCCAAACCAAGTTGGGGAAGTGGTGGATAAGAGTCTATTGAGGATGACTAGTACAAGCATTGAAGAAGTTAAGGAGCTCAATTGCCTTAGACAACTTGTATGCATGGGTTTGTTTTGCACAAAAGAATCTCCAGAAGGACGAGCTTCTATGATCAACATTGTGCATGCACTGCAGAGCATCAAAGACACTTTTTTGGGAATTGTTGGCAACCCAAAATTCCAATCAGATATAACACATTTGTTGGGTAGCACAAGTACTACTCACAACAATAGTGGTGAAGGCCAAAGTTCCTCAACATTCTAGTCTACTGTAAGGAAAGAATGGTTAGATAACCAAACTATGAAGTAATTTCCAAATTTTGTTTTCATTAGCCCCATTTAGTTTGAGTCTTAACTTTTATAAAAACTGAATTTATATAATTTTATTGTGCAATATCCTTTTACAAGTACAATAAAATGTTGTACTCTTTGATTTCAATAATTTTAAGTTTCAAAAATTTACATAAATATTGATATATTATTGCACTTGGATTCAATAAATTTTAGTTTCAGAATCTACATTTTTGACATCTTATTGCAGGAAACAAAGTAAGTGGTTATAATTGGATAACAAAGAATAAAGTGGTTACATTTCACTAATGTATTTTTATTTTCCAATTCAATGGGACAATATTTATAATTAACATTTTTTTAACAAAATGACTCAATATGTGGATTTCACAATTTGAGCTAAAATTTGATAATCACATATGAATTCAATGAAGTAAATTTTAATTTTATTTATTTTTATTTAATATGAAAATATTTATTGTTAATTTTGGAAAGAAGAGTGACAAACACGATTTGGAGGAAATGGATGAATTTGTGGATTTGATAAGTTGAGTTGTTGATTCATTGATTCAATATTTGATATCATAAAGATTGTTCTCAAACACTGAAATAAGAGATATAGAAACCCATTCTATACATTAGTCATTTCGATGGTTGTTTAGAGTTCCCAATAGGTGAGTGAATAAATAAAACTTCAGGTACAAAACAAATTTTCTCTCCCGATTGTTTCTTGGATTTGGTACTTTAAATAACGAGTTTGGGTTTTCAAATCCACTTTTTCTGGTTTGAGTTGTTATCACTCCAAGAGTCACTCAAGGTTGTAGGTTGAGTAAGCTTGGTAACTTAATCAAATGTTCAATAAAATGTATAAAATGGATAAAAAAATGAACAACTCATTCAATAACTCCCTCATTCAAGACACTTGAACATATCTAGACAAGATAAGGCTCTCAAAAGGTATTGCTCAGATGGTTTTTAAACTCAGATGGATGGAGAACACTCACTATACCAGCAAGATCATGTATATTAAAAACATAGATGAAAGGCTGATTATAACAAGGAAGAATACTTATAATTCTAGTTTACCAATGCAAAGACAAGATGACAATTATCAATCATTGAGTAAACAAAGAAATGAACATGACATTCAATCATAAGTACAGGAAGATATGAATGAACATAGGTATAAACAATAACAATGAAAGAATCATATGATACCAATATATACTATCAAAAGTATTTACAATAAAGGAGTCTATGAAGCTCTCCAAAATACAACCCCTAAGTTCCTCCCTTTGGTCCTCTTTATATAGATATTACATGATCATCTAGATCCAAAATATATGGATCTCATAACCTCTTCACCTATCTTTAGTTTTTTGAAGAGATCCAACTCAAATCCAATTTGTGAGGTGGCTAGCAAAAATAGAGAATACAATTTCTGGAAATATCCCTCTCAAAGATTCACCCATATCTCCTGAATCAAAATAGATTTTGGAAAAATGAGAGAGTTTTTTGAAGAGGAGCTCGTTCATGTGAAAAACCTCTCTCACTTTCCAACAATGCATTTCCATATCTTCAAAATATATCTCCAAAAACTATGACTAAAACAGGAAAACACAGATTTCCAAAATCTAGTCATACTCCTACAATCTAGGATTTGATCCCTAGAATGTTTCCATTGGTGAAATGAAATTCTACCTACACTCATGGATGAGATTTAATGAGATATTGGAGGTATAGTCATCATATTCCCCTAAAAATCCTCTTTCCAAGTTGAATTTTGAGCTTTTGACCAAAATTTGTGAAAACTTCCATCTACAGGAAGTTGTCAGCGCACTCAGTGTAAAAATAGTGCTTTGCGCTACAAACTGAGGCTCATTTGTCAGCGCACTTAGTGTAAAAATAGTGCTTTGCGCTGCAAACCAGTCTTCATGATGAATAATCATAATATAGATGTCAATTTAGGTTTTGAAATGTAATGATGGGTCATTATGACCCACGAGTGACCTTGACAACATAGAATTGACTCTTAGAAGTGAGAATGACTTGACTTAATGAGACATCAAATTATGCTAAATGACCAAGAAAACAAAGATTAAAATTACTTTCATGACTCAATGCTACCAGTACTTTCTGGGAGCTAACATCTGGCTCCAACTAGGATGGAAACTTCCTTGTGGGGTTTCCAGGAACCTAGTAGTTCTAGTCACCTTGTTTATTTGGCAATGGAGTCAACAATCAACCATTCTCTGAACTTTCAAAACTTGCAGTTCCATTGGGCATGGATTCATATGGTCTGTGCTGCCAATCCTTTGCAAACCTTTAAGATATGTTACTTGTGTCATACTCTGATATATTGAAAAAAACTCTGCTTATTCATTGAAAACTGAAAACCAACTGCAAACTAAAGACAAAGGCTCAACTACTCAGCTTATTCATGTGCACTCCTAATCTAATCAACTGTACTTCTTGTTGATCAAGTGAAATCATGCTTCCAATGAAGCCATACAAGTAAACTCATGACTGAAAGGATTCTTTTTATGCCACTAATTAGAAGATAATAATAAAAGCATAATAGTGACCATAAAAACTCTTTCAGAAGATCATACTCACTAACAAATGAAAGTGATATGATAAAATATGAAAACTTAAGAGAGTCTGAGAGATAAGACTCAAGTAAGGCTGCCATAGGATCTTCGAAACTATGGTCACCATCATACATATTCAAAATCATAGACTGCTCATGTATTTTTTCCCCTTTGTTATACCCATGTGACTCGGATCCATAACTATGATGTGCTGGCCTGTTACAACGTACAATTTCTGAGAGAAAAGAAGAGATATGTTCTTGATATTCTATATCACTGTCTCCATAATGATCAAATGAAGGATGAGTCTTTAAAAATATATCATGACAGAACTGCTGATTACTCTCCCCAACAATGATCTCTTTAAAATATGTTCAAAACTAAGGAGATTTTCATTGGAATTTTGAACAACGGACTCATAACTATCATCAACCATAGCATGCATACATTTATGATCTTCTTCTTGCTAAAAAGTAGAACCAGATGATATTCCATTAGTCAACAAGCCTTCATAAACTTTAAAATCTTCCTCATCATCACTATATTTGTCAAATATGGGAACATCAGGATACAATCCTAATGGCAGAGATGATTATTCCTGCATATAATTATCAACAATATAATTTTGAATAAAATCACCTTCTTCCTCATAATCATCAAACTTTCCATCAAAATTTGGAACAAAAGGTACATAAGGAGAAAGATAGTCCTTTTGTTGTTCGTCCTTTAAAATGGATGATCTTTGAAAATACAGTGCCTCATGGCTGCTGCAATTTCCCTTTGTCTGCAAATATGAAAATTGTGGGATTCCCTCACTGATTTCAATGGGCATTAGACCAAAAGACAGTTGATCATCTCCATTTTTAGCTAAAAGAATCTACTCTTTAGATTCATAACAATCAAACTTAATGATGGTAAGAGAACCTTCAACCTCTTCACTATTCATTTCTAGTTCATTGTCATGTGAAAGCATATCATCTTGAAGATCATTAGAGTGCTGATGAATATGGTGAGGGAGAAATTATTCTCCATCTATAACTTCAATCTCATTATGTAATTCATATTCCTCACAACAATTTTCCAATAAAAACTCATCTGAAAAGTACCGTTTTCAATTCTCATTGAATACTCTATGAAACTCTTTCAAAGATGAAATAATAGAAGGAGGTAATGAAAAATACCACTTATGCGCATCACCATCCAATGAATGCATGAAAATATTCATGCAAACATCCTCATGTTGTAGATCTAGTAGATCCATGCACTCATGAAATTTGATGAGGTGTTCTGTAGGATTGTCTTCTTTCCTTTCTCTGAAGATAGGTAGAAAAATATCCCCATTCTGTCAAATGAGGTACTGGATGTGGGAAACCAGGAACTGCAAAAAAATTGAGAGGTGAAAACCTCCGAGCCAAAAGAGCAGCAAATTCCTTTGACATTTGAAGATTGTGGAGTCACCACTGAATTTGTCCTTCATGGAGTCGCCAGATAGAAGATTACAACCAATATAATGCCCAACCTTTGTCTATCATCAAAAGCTAGAACTATGTCGTCTCCCAGAGAAGCTTGCTTCACATTCCTCTCCCTAGCAACGATGCCAATTTGTTATCACTCCAAGAGTCACTCAAGGTTGTAGGTTGAGTAAGCTTTGTAACTTAATCAAATGTTCAATAAAATGTATAAAATGGATCAGAAAATGAACAACTCATTCAATAACTCCCTCATTCAAGACACTTGAACATATCTAGACAAGATAAGGCTCTCAAAAGGTATTGCTCAGATGGTTTTTAAACTCAGATGGATGGAGAACACTCACTATACCAACAAGATCATGTATATTAAAAACATAGATGAAATGTTGATTATAACAAGGAATAATACTTATAATTCTAATTTACCAATGCACATGGAAACCTGTCTGACTGAAAAAACAAGAACATATACACAAGGAATGAGGAACATTTGAACATTATTTCATTTGGGAACCTGAAAATCTAATCATGAATGTTATCAGCCAAAAACTGACTGAAATTGAATTTAATTGTGGCTCTTTCTTTTGTTGAAAAGATAGATAGAAAACCTAGAATGGGCTCATCTACCCATTCATCTGATAAATAACCTAACAGGTATAAAACTATGGAAATGATCTGGTTGGCCTTGACAGTGAAGATGGAGGATGAATAAGGGGGATTTTTCTTCGGCAATTGGGCGTCTTCTGGCAGAAAAATATTGAAAATCTGGGCTCTTTGGGGAAAGGTTAGCTTCTGGTACAAGTCGTTTAGGGATTCAATGGAAAATGGATTGTAGAGTCACTTCTTGGGATTTTCAACATGTGGTAAATGGATTTAGAGGTAATTGTGAACATGGTTTCACTAGAGGAAGAAACAATGGCCCTTTGGCCGGGCGAATAACGAGCTTGACATTTGAGGGTGAATTTAGGGAAATGGTGTCTCTAAGGGAACATATACAGAGGTAAATTGGACTTCCAGAGTCCAATTTCATTGCTCTAGTCTAGAAATATGTCTTTTAGCCAAGAGTGCAATTCAAAGAAGTAGAATTCACACCTCGACTCTGTGATTTTGTAATCCTTATCAGCCAAGGGGATGTGGTCCAAGTTGACAGGAGGAGGGAGGATCGTGTTCTCGGATGTATCGATAGACTTGTCCTTGGGGGCCATGATTGACAAAGCTTAAAGTAAATCAATGTTGGAATTGTGATTACTCGAGGAAAATGCTCTTGTTGACGGTGAGCGGTTATGGCAGTTGGCTTGACAACTTTTTTTGGCATGGTGTCCACAGTGTCTATATCGGAAAATGGTGTTACAGATTGATGAAACGGGGTTTTATAACATAATGGAGGTTTATTTTATGGAGTGGGGTGATGACAGCTTGGTTAACAATCACAGGGAGTGATTTGATTGGGTAACAGGTATGTAGGATGGGATATATGGCAGGTAGAAGTAGGGTACAGTGGCAGAGTAAGGTGAGCGGTATTGGGTAGTGGTTTGGAAGGATTCTGGAGGGGGAGTAGGT
>JASDQU011249865.1:10986-25172 GCA_032191745.1 Picea mariana
AGAAAGGTCCAGGGGGGTCTGAAAAATGTTGAGGACCATCGATTTGTGAGGTGATGGATGCCACCGTTGATAACATGTGCGGGAGTTACCCACTACACAACAAAGTGTCTTTTCCACTAGTAACTTACGATAAAAAATATATGTTGTGTAGCGCTAAGCTTAATTTTTACCCCTTTACACCATGGTCTTATTTTCCTAAGGCTAAATAATCAAATTTAATCAAACAAGGAGTATTTTGACATCCCCTTTCAACTTTTATTAAAAACAAAATCACTAACCTATCTCCTAACCTAGTCATCTAACATCTTAATCCAACTTAGACTGTTGGATTAATTATTACTCTAACCTAACTAATTTGACCAAGATTAAACAGTTTGACCAAACTTATTCTCTAACCTATCAACATAAATTCAACAAGTTTGATCATGATTATACAATATGATTCAAACTAAATTTATTTTTGATGGGGTTATATATATATATATATTGTCTTTTATTATTTTTTATACCCTCTTTTCATTTTTTCTATTTTTATCCTTTTCTTTTTCTTTTCTTTTTTGTAAATCATTTGCAGAATAAAATATTATTTACAACGAAATATTACAAGAGAAATAAATTTCAACCACTAGGTGATACTATGAAATATAGGGTTATAATAGTGGCTCCACTCGGGGATGGTTCTCTCCTTGCGAGGTGCCAAGAACCAACTACATGTTTCCTTGAATCCTCTTCTCTAGTACTTTCTGCTTTTTGATTAGTTTTATTGTAAATGTAAATCTGGTGACCATTGATCAGGGACTTAGGGCCTTCTCTTCGGGCTTCAACTACTGATAAAAGTCACCCACTCATGATAGAAAAAGTAAAATGGTATTTACAATGAAATGAGTGAGAAAAACTTTCATTCCTGCGAAACATAGTGATTGAGCATTCTTCCATTGACAAGTCCTCCTGGCAGGTCTGCTCCATCCATATCCTTGATAAAAAATGCATTAATTCCTCTGTATGCATGTATTGTGAATGGACCTTTCCATAGATTATCAAATTTTCCATGTTTTTCCTTTTCTTCATTCCTTGAGTCCCATTTCAGTACTTTGTCTCCTATCTGGAAGTCATCAACCTTGGTCCTTCTATCATAGATCTTCTTGATATTTTCCTGAATCACTTGAGTTTGGTTGTAGACGTCTTCTCTGGATTGTTGCAAATGTATAGTCTGATTGATTATCCTCTAGATGTCGTTTGGTTCTATGTATACTTCCTGCAGTACCTTCATGACAGGGACACCTAAAGAAGTAGGAAAGAAAACATCCATTCCATAGACCAACTGGTATGGGGACATACCAATTGACCTCTTTGTAGTAAGTCTGTTTGCTCATAGTGCATTTACCAACTTATTGTGCCATGATTTTTTGTTGTCGTGCAACAACTTCTTGATGATGTTGACCAGAATTTTGTTTGAAGACTCTGCTAATCCATTCCCCTGAGGTTAATAGGAAGTAGAGTGTCCTAAGGTGATATGATATTTATTACAAAATTCTATCATCTTCTTTGATTTGAATGCTGCTGCATTTTCAGTGATAATTTTCCTGGCACATCCAAATCTAGAAAGAATGTCAGTTTCCAAAAACTTAATGATCACAACATCAGTGGTTTTCCTGGTGGGTACAACTTCAATCCACTTGGTGAAATAATCAGTGGCTGTAAGAATCCATTTGTGCTTTCTTGATGATGGGGGATGGATTTCTCCAATGAAATCCAAACCCCACTATTGAAAAGGAGCTTCAACTGAAATTGGCTTCAAGGGTAAAGGCAGAAGTTTCCTTTTGCCTTCAAAGATTTGACATTTATGGTAGGAGATCACTATTTTGTGGACATCTACAAATAAAGTTGTCCAGTAGAAACCAACTCTTAGAATTTTGTTAGAAGTGGTCTTCTAGCTCAAATTACCACCACAATATCCTTCATGAAATTCTTGCAAAGCTTTATCAGCCTCATCTTTCAACAAACAATTTAGTGGAATCCCTCCATCATCTTTCCAAGACAAATTGCCATTTAAAATAAAATACTTCATAGATTTGAGTTTCAAAAATGTATCTTTAGTTTTAGTTAAACCAGGAGGATCTTGTAGATGATGTAAAACAAAAATAAGGTCTTCATACCAGGGAGTGGTTGAGAAAAAATCTTTAACTTGGGGAGTCACCTGCTCTTCTTGTTCATCCACTGGAGCTAGAAAATTAATATCCAAAGCATGAAAATTGGACTCAACCATCAATTTATCTAATACTTGACCCTTGATAAGCTTGGTTGGTTTTATCTCTATGTCATATTCAAAGATAACAACAATCCATTTACCCCTTTTTCCATCAGGATTGTCTTGGGTCAGAATATCTTTCACCACAGAATTTGGGACATAGACAATAATGTGTGAGTGAAGGATATATACTCTAAAATATTTGATTGCTTTCACCAAATCAAAAGCTTTCTTTTCCATGATGTTATAATTCAATGCAGAATCTCTCAATGATTTACTGAAGAAATCAATAGGTTGTTCATGGCCTTCACTGTTCTTCTGGAAAAGAACTGCTGCAATGGTATGCTTAGAGGAAAAAGAGAATAGGAGGAAATATTTTGTATAATCAGGGCTAATAAGCACAGGGGATTGTGTCAAGGCTTGTTTCACCTGATCAAAAGAATGTTTTGCTTCTATGGTCCATCTTATTTTTGTGTCTTTTTTCAACATGTTTGTTATATTTTTGAGAAGTTCTGCCAAGTTGGGGATAAATCTTCTGAGAAAGTTTATTTTGCCTATGAAAGACTGTAATTATTTTATGTTTTTGGGATGATCTATTTTTTGAATGGCTTCAATTCTTCTAGGATCTATTTTAATTCCATCTTTTGATATGATATGTCCTAACAATTTACCTTCTTCTAGACCAAACAATGTTTTCTTTGGATTCAGTGAAATTCCAAATCTCCTGCATTTTTCAAAAACTCTTCTAAGGTGGATTAAGTGTTCTTCATCTTCTTTTGAAAAAATATTTATTTCATCAGGTATATAATGATGAATCTTCCAAGTTCATCCACAAAATAAATATCTATTGCTCTCTGAAATGTAACCCCAACATTCATTAAACCAAAAGGCATTTTCACATACATGAAAGTGCCCCAAGGTGTAGTAAATGTTGTTTTCTCTTGGTCATCAGGGTGGACTAAAACTTGGTTATAACCAGAAAAACCATCTAACAGAGAAATTATACTGGATCCAACTACCTTCTGCAAAATATGGTCCATTTTGGGCAAGGGATAGTTGTATTTGAGAGAGACTTTATTAAGGTTTCTGAAATCAATACACAGTCTGATCTCTCCACTTTTCTTCCTAGTTGAAACTAAATTGGACAACCATTTAGAAAATCTTAATGGGATAATGGTTTTAGCATCATACATATTTTTTATTTCATTTTCAATCAGAGGCATCAACTTTGGGTTAATTCTCCTAAGTTTTTGTTTGATAGGATTCTGATCTTCTTTTATGGGAATTTTGTGTTGTGTGATGCTAGTATCATAAGATTTTAGATATTCATATCTCCATGCAAAAACATCTATAAATTCTTTGAATAATTCTATATATTTATGTTTTTTAGTAGGAGGTAAAGATTTTAATAGTTTATTCATCTTTGGTTCTTTTTCAGTTCCTATGTTACAGTCTTCAACTTCCTTTCCAGTAGGTTCAATTTTTGGTTTTTTAGCTACATCATAAAAATCAAACAACTCTTCCAAAGGGACTAATCCTCTAGGTAAAATATTATCCTTCAATTCCAAAATGTCCAGATCTTCTTGTTTTTCATTTATTTCTTCTAAACCTATCTTATTTACACTTTCTTTTTCATCATCACTATCAACATATATATTGGCACATTCAAACTCATTCTTTGATTGAATTTTTTTTTCTAGTTGTTTATCATTTCCAAAAACTTGCCAATACCCGATGTTGTCTGGGACAACAGTTCTGCACTTCACTTCCACTATATACTGGCGATTGGGATGAAATGGTATCTTACAAGTAGCTACTGAGGTAGCTAGATTATCAACAAGAATGTTTTGGTCTCTGGGAATAGCCTGCAAATCATATTCACTAAAGCACTACAAGAAATCTAGAACAACATTTATGTAGGCTCTCAGTCTTAGGTGTTTAGCAGAGTAGTCACCTTTGATTTTCTTTATTATGAGTTCAGAATCATCCCTTATTGAAATTATCTTAGCATCAAGTTTTTTTAATAATTGCAAACCTAGCATTAAGGCTTCATACTCAGCTATATTGTTGGTACACTGAAAATTCAACTTGCAGGAATGGATTTCTATATATATTGTTTTTGGATTTGAAACCCATACTCCAGCTCTTGATCCTTCCTTGCTAACAACACCATCAAATTATAAACTCCACATAGGTTATTTTTGTTCATTAGGTTGTACCATCACTGTTTTGTCTTCTTTAGGGGATTTTTGTTTTCCTCCAAGTTATAAATGTCATCCTCCATATTTGCAATTTGTTTTTCCATGTCTCCACCATTGTATAAAATAAAATAATCAAGGTATGAATGAACAAAATATAAGGGGTAATTATGTGGTTTATCTTGACTACTGACCATGTATTTCATTAGTATCTCCCTATATAATCTCCTCTTCTAACCAAATAATGGGATGGTGGCATAATACATGTCTAGTTGTAGGGTACCTTGTAACTTGGCTTCCCATGAGTGATATAGTAACATGCCATACTTAGGAGGTATGTCTGCAACAACTATGTCCATTACCATGCTCTTGGTCGGGATTTGTGCTAAAGTAACACACAAGTCTTTGATAAGACCTATGCATTTAACTTCACTTGAATCAAAAGAATATAAATCCTTGTAAGGTATAGTGATATCAAGTCCTAATTTCTCCATAACAACCTTAGGCATAAGGTTGTGAGAAGCACTATAATATAACATGACATTGTGCAAAGTCTTGTCATGAATGTTTAAGATGATGGAAAAAGGAGGAACAACACCACTTTCATATTTTCCATCAACTTCGGGCCCAAACAATAACTCTGGTTGATCATCAACAATGTTTACTGTGTCTGTACCCAAATCCGCCTCTATGTTTAGATCCTTTATTACTTGTGATCTATAATAATTCTTATTCATTAACTATGTTAGAGGGATAGGGATATTGAGTTTTTCCAATTCGCTTTCCAGGTTGAATGAGGATTAAGTTTTATTTTGATTAGGGAGATTTGATTTCTCAACAACATTCGTCTGTGAAGTATCTTTGGGTTGGATGGTAGAGGGAACATCAGTTTGAGATATTTTGGGGACAGAATCAAAAGTTATTTTGATTTGGACTTCTGAGTTTTTCTTAGGGGGAATATCAGGAACTTTCTTGGCAGGTGTGAAGGTTGTGTTTTTAAAGTCATAAGCCTTCTTAGTTGGATTATCATTAGCCTTTTTACTTCTCAGGTTGTATTGCCTATGAACTTCAATTATTGCATTTTCAAAAGCTTGATGTTTTGATTCTTCCTCATCAACTTCAGTTTGTGAAAGAAGGAAAATATCTCATTCTTCTTGGGTAAGAAGAATAGAATCATTGTCATTTATTCCCATTAGATTAATGTGAACATCATCAAGTCCCTCAATTTTTTCTTCCCCTTCATCAACATAATTTTCTTGGAAAGGAGGTCTAATCTGTTGATCTGGGCCTCTTTGTTCTCTTTGTCTGATTTGGAGTGGATTTCTCCTAAAGTCAGGATTTCTGATTTGGGGACCAGGTTGATTTTCTCTTGGTGGATTCCTATCAGTGATTTCTAATATTTCCATCATTCTTTCCATAGTTCTGACTAAGGAGTCTATTTTAGCATCAATAGTGGAAGTGGATGGTTCATCTTTAATAGTTATGCTCCTCTCTGTTCTTTGTCTAGCTCTCTTAGCTAACATATTTGTCTCTACACTCACAACACATCTTTGCATTTCTTCCAAATTTGAAGGGTTTCTTTCTCTCAATTGATAATACATGTCAGCATCAAAACCATCAGGGAATTTAATCAAAGGTAAGCCTTGATGAGGTTTAATGTTTGTTGGATTTGCATTGTAAATGTTGTTAAATCTAGTGCAATAATAATGTACACTTTCCCCTTGGTTTCTTTTAATACTTTCATATTCAGATAATACTTGAAGTGGATTTTTCTTGACTTCCCATCTATTGAGAAAATATTGGTGAAAGGCAGTAATTTCATTAAGGCTAGCAGTTGGTAAGGTTTTGAACCATTTCCTAACTTATCCATTTAAGATTTGGGAAAACAACCTCATTTTGACATCTTCATCATCTACTTCTTCCAGGTCAAAGAAGTCATTCATCTTGTCAACATGTTGTTGTGCAGTCATGCTTCCAGTGCCATCAAACTGAGGAATCCTAGTTTGATAATCTTGGGGCATATTGTGTAAGGGAGCAACCAAAACAAGGGGAGCATATGTTTCTTCTATGATTGGTGGAGGAGGATGGATAAGAGGAACTCCTATGACAGGTTGGATGGTAACCTGTAAAATTGTTGGAGAAGTGGTGGAAGAAGTCGAAGAAGTAGGGCCGGAAGATATAGGATGAGCTAGTTGAGGATTGATGGATGATGCAGAGATGGATAGGGCATAAATCTCAACTGACTATTGAGTGTAGGCTTTATGTAAATCTTGATCAAATTCTGAAGCTAGATCTTGTAATTTCTCAAAATCTTGAAGGATTTGTTGATCAAGATCTGATCCAAGAGAGTGTCTTTCAGGGGTTTTAGGTTGAAGGATATCTTGATCTAAAACTGTTTCATCTACAAATCTATCATATTTGGTTTTGAATAGGCTATGCTCAAAAGGTAGATCAAACTAGATATCTTGGATTGTGGAAAACTTCTCTGGAAGAGAGGTTGTTGTGGGAAGAGGATTACTACTTCCTTGACTTTCTGTTGTACTTCTTTTTCTAATCAAATTTTCAGGATTATATACTACTTTTACAAGTTCTGGATCAAGATGAGATCTAGTGTGAATTATTTTTGGAGCCAGAAATTAAAATTTTAGAAACCTAATTAATTATTTACAATTTTTTACAACCTTAGAACATTTATCTCTTGAAATTTAGATCTTTGATTGTTAATAAAAAGAGTTTTCTTACTTAGGGAAGACAATTCATAAAGTTGGAAAATTTGTTCAGTTCCCGAGTATGGTCGCCACTATGTTAGTACTCTGTAATTTCTAGAGGTTGTAGACGAAATTGATAGAGGTAACTACCAAACCACTTTAGAAGTTTGGATCTATCCCTGCCAGCTTCAGAGAGGGATCTCTCTATCAGATTTAGATTTGTTTGATTTTTAAATGTTGAATAGTTATGATAGTTCAATTTTTTGTTTGTTTGTTTGTGTTGGAATACTAAGAGGGGGGGGGAGTTGTGAATCAGTATTACCCCTTCTTAACAATTCACGGTTACTTTTTATA
Organism: Picea mariana; assembly: GCA_032191745.1. Taxonomy (NCBI): domain Eukaryota; kingdom Viridiplantae; phylum Streptophyta; class Pinopsida; order Pinales; family Pinaceae; genus Picea; species Picea mariana. The sequence goes on from JASDQU011249865.1 coordinate 18,495, forward strand.
TTTTATTGATCACCACAATAAATCAACAATGAATTGTAAGAAAAATCAATTATATAAATATATTTAACATCAATTACAAGGTTTTATAAAGAATAGTGAAGGACACCAATCCTCTTTAGAGCACCAACTCTAGAAGACATAGATCATTAGTCAACCCTCCTAGAATTCCATTAATTTCTATTGAGTTGTCATTACAGATTTTATTTCTTGCAACGTCTTTGGGTGGAGCAGTTGGTGCAGTGTAACCATCTACAACATATTGCTAGATATTAAAACTAAGACCCAACAAGAAGTTTTTAATTCCTATTTTCCATAGAGCATAGCCTCCTCCATTGAACAATGGTGCTTTGTTTTTAGACATTCCCTCTTGTTGATCCATCTTTAGGATCTATCTTCTAGTTGTTAGACTATGCTGAAGGCACCCGCTCTGATACCAATTGTTGGAATACTGAGATTGGGGGGGTGAATTAGTATTACCCCTTCTTAACAATTAGCAATCACTTTTTATATTTTATTGATCACCATAATAAATCAAAAATAAATTGTATGCAAAATCAATTATATAAATATATTTCGCATCAATTACAAGGTTTTATAAAGAATAATGAAGGACACCAATCCTCTTTAGAGCACCAACTCTAGGATACACATATCCCCTTCTTCAGGGAACCAACCCTAGGAATCACCAACTCCCTTGTCTTTAGGGAACCAACCCTAGGAAGCACCAACTCCCTTATATTTAGGGAACTAACCCTAGGAAGCTCCAAGTCCCTTATATTTTACAATTTTCTTAGTAAGGATATGAATCCTTCCATGCTCGTCCCTTCCACCCTCACTTCATAAGAAATAATAGTTCTTCTTCTTGGACTCTGCTTCTGTTTTGATCTTCTTATCTCGATTGCAAAGACACTTTCTTCTCACCACTATTTCTTGTTTATATACTCTTCCAACTGGTGTGAGATATGAAACATTGTGTCCCTTTGTTTGGACCATCTCACCTCTTCATTAACAATAACCTCATTTGTTTTTTCTTTATTCAAATGTTATCGAGAAGCCTTTTCAATTTAATGAAAATGATTTTCATTAATCGATCACAGGTATGGATCGATTTCATTTAACTTAATTTCATGTCTCTGCAAATATTGCAGAAATCAAATTATGTAGAGGTGCTTCCTTCAAACCATTTACATATGACCATAGGCGAAGGACCACAAGATTATTAATTTAAGCACTTCCTCTTCTTTCTCCCTTTGTTTCTTTATTCGATACGACCACAGGTGGTGACTAGGCTCTAAGACAAGAAAGTGCTTGATCACTTATCAAAATCAACGATCATGTTTTAATGTCATGATGAGATGCACGGTTCTCATGTAATTCGAAACTTTGGCTATTCGTGGCTCATGAATTCTGGAGTAGAAATTCATCCAGAGTGATTACCTACCGAATAAATCATAAAGAAGTGGTGACTACTTGTTGTCAGTTAACACCTCCACTTACGCTATCCTTCCACTATGCTTGATCATTGATTGAGAACGGTCCTGAAGTAGATGAACGGTTAGAGTTGAATTTGGCCTTCGACACTTCAGGTGATTTCTCCTTCATAGTCCTTCAATCTTCCAGAGTTCATTTCACTGAAGTAGATCGGACGGTTAGATTTTATTTGCACGATGAATGGTTCTCATTCATTTCAGAGCTTTGGGACTTCGGGTATTTGTTGGTGGTGAAATTCACAAAGTACAAACTCCTGAAGTGACGTAACTTGATGATGTCACTTGTTGACATGGAACTGACTGAGTGGCTGCCACATGTCACTTAGATTCATGAATTACGCATATCTGAAATGGCAATTGCACTTTGACACTCTTCATCATCTAATTGCGCCACGTGTCCTTGCTGACGTAGTCTTGTTGATGTGGATCTCCTCAAGTGGCACATGTTCTTCTCTTGGATCTAACGGTTGTCCTAACTCCCGAAATGTATCTCAGATCGACAGTTGAGAGTGACTTTGGAACTTCGGCCTTCGGGTGAACTCATATGTTTTGAATCCTTTTTTGCCGAAGTGGTCAATGCCAAAGTTGACCACTACTCTGATCCAATGACCATCATGTATTGTCCATATTTGATGGTCCTCATTCACTTCGAGACTTCAGAGATCTGGCCTTCGTCTTTACTTATCCTATCCTTCTACTTGCCTTGATTCGACAGTCGGGAATGCTCTCGAAGAATATCAATGATTAGGAATGATTGCAAGGTCCTCAACTAGAATGACGTTTAAAACTATCGTCGAGTTCTGCAATGGAAACTGCTCGTTTGGTAGTGGAACTGATGCCAACCATAGATCTATTGGCGAGTGACCATCGATGGTCAGTGTGGATTGTGGAACCGTAACTTGTGCGTGGTTTATCCCATCGCCCAAACTCCGCAATTGAAGTTGTACGATTGTTGGTGGATCAACCATAGTCGTCAATCTTTGAATCGATGAGATCTGACGGTCTAGACTAATTGCGGGAATGGAAATAACACATTTTTTAGTTCTCCCTTCGCACTCCACAATCAATCCCTGCCATTGATTTGGTGCTTGCGTATCCAACGGTCATGACTTGATATGATCGTTGACCAGTATTCCAACGATCCTTCTCTTGTAATATGATGGTCTAGACTAATTGCGGGATTGGAATTAACACGTTGTTTAATTATCCCTTTGCGCTCTGAAATCAATCCCTTCCCTTGATCTAGTGCTTGCGTATCCAATGGTCACGACTTGATATGATCGTGTTTCTACAATGCGGTTTCCCTTCTGAGCTTCAAGTGCATCATCTCTTCTGAGCTTCTGATCTCCAGTCGATAACCCTTCTGAGATCTTAATTTGTTAGTCCTTCTGTACATGGATTTTATGATCTTTGATCATACCAACTCATCATTATAACGTAATGACATCAGCTATTGACATCAATGACAATATGTCCAACAATATCCCCCTTTGTCATTGAGGGAAACACTCTAACTTCATACATAAACTCCCCCTGTGATGATGCTTTTCTCTGTGAAGTTACTCTCCCCCTTTGACATCAATGGAAAAGGGTTGCTCCCCCTATGATTAATCTATGTCTTTCTGTATGTTGTTGACCAGAATTTGAACTCGGGTAACTCCCCCTGTCAACTCTACAGGATGCCATGTATACCACTATATACATCCTATTGTTTCCACTATGGATATTGTTGTCCTACTGGAACACTGAGAAACTGAAGCTTATACTTTTCAAACGACCTTTCGACCTGTCCATTACTTCTCATCAACCTCTAACCATATGTATCCATCTTTATCCAATAGAATTTATATTTTTCTTGCCACGTTATTATCACATATTTCTGTAAGGGGATGTTTTCCTTTGGAGTTGGCCATTGGGTAACCAAATGCGAAAGAAGTGGGCTTAAAACCCACAAATGTATTTCATCCAAAGTCAGGGCACGATTGTGTAGAAGGCATGCACATATCTGGTCGGTGAAAATCCAATCAAGCACAGGCTCAGTCTCAATCGTTGGATCCAGGTAAGGTGAATGTGCCTTAACCATCTGAAAGTTGTACAAAAGGGTAGACCCTGCGAAGTTCGAAGTTAAGGAATCAATCAGAACCATCCATCATCAGGAGGATAGGTGGCAGCAGAACAGTAGTTCACTGACTTGGAACTCGGGAAGTGCAGAGGCAAGAGTTGTTAGAACTTGCGAAGTCCGAAGTCGTGAAAATATCACAACCGTTGATCAAAGGAGGGACCTGGACCATAGATTTGGTCCCAAGGAGCTCAGAAGTTCGGGAATCGGGGGAATGGAGAAAGTAGTTGTTAAACTTCTCGAGCCGTGAAGTCCCAATTCACAAAGAGTTGATCAGATCCGTCTGATCCAAAGAGACACGTGGTGCCAGATCTAAGAAGTCACAATTTCAAGAATCAAAGGTCTTATCATGGAGCACGATGCATGTTCGCGAAACGCGAAATGATGAAGCACCCTTCAAAGTTTTGCATTGGGTCATGGCCTGACGTCGCATGCAGGTAAGGGTGAAAAATTCACAAGGTCTGTGCCAAAGGACGAAGGCACCCACGTTCATTACAAAGTGAAACCATCACGGTTTCAAGATCATCGGGTGAGCTTAATAGTCTGCCAGTAGCGCACAATAGCCCCTAGGAATTAATCCTTGTTGCGATCTTGAGAAGGAGCAGTAAATGAATGAGGAGTGGTGGTTGAAGCTTCAACTCAGTCCATAAATGGAAAACATGGAGGGTCTGGCTGCAAAGACAAAGTTGTCAGCCAGAGATCCCCTCAATGGACGATTTTTCTTGAAGGCCCATGTTGATTTAAGTTTGCGTCTGACAAAGGAATTCCTGCACAGTCTGACTGAGAAGACACCGCGCCATGGAAGCTTGAGCATGCCTCTGTTGGGTGAATTTTTTTGAGTATATGTATGGAGTTCTATTATTTTGTAGTGGTCTTTGGTTGAGCAGAGCTCCCATATGTAATTTTGTTCTGCTAGAGCTGTTCTCTGGTTATATAATCGACTTGAGACTTTCATGTTAATAGAAGTTAACTTCCCTCTTTCCATTTTGTTTGTAAAAGCTGTTTAAAACACTCGAGCATGTGTGATCCAGTTGAGGATCGTTATAATGTTGTAATGGAGGTTTGATTATAGCAGTATCGTGGTCAGTTTTATTCATTTCCCTGTGTATTTGTTTCCTTCTCACATTGAATGGATCAGGCATGGAGGATCTAATTGAGCTGTTGTAGTTGCAGGATGATGGAGGTTTGATCATATTGCAGTTGTTACTGTGTCCCTTGTATACATATGTCGGTGTTTGAATTCGAGATCAAGAATTCTCTTGAGCTTGGGTTTTCTTCTCTGATTTGTTGGAATGCCTAATGCCCAGAGCAGTCTCCTTCACCCTTTCTCCTAAGTCTTCCCTCTGCTCTCTCTTTAACTCAATTTACTGACTGAATTTAATGTGGCCCTCAATTCCCTGTACATTTCTTGTCCAGTTCTATGTTGAACATCTTTTCATGTTGTTGATTTTTGGCCATCAACCATCCATTGTTAAACCAACATCCACCCCAAACACTGATGGGTATCGATCTTACCTTCCCTGCAATCAGGAGATGACTTCCAGTGCTAACATGTATGGCACCACTGTTGGGGAATGAATTGAAGACCTTTCCCTGGGTAGAATGACAACGAGATTCTAATTCTGAAGGTGCATCAGACATCAGAACCTTTGAAGATTGTGATTTCACCTGGTGACTCCACTAAGGCAACTCCACTGTCTCAAATCCACTATTGCAGTATGACTGCCTACAACTACAACCCCCATGGAGTACACAATGTTCAGATCTGGTCTTTGATGGTGAACAAATACTAGACACACTCATTCTGCATATCATTCACCTGGCGACTCCATGGTTAAAGGATCGATTGGTGACTTTGCTGGTTCGAAATGGACAAAATCCTAGCTCGAAGGTTTGATCCTTTTAATTTCTTTGATGTTCCTTGTTTTCCTAATGTTTTTCCTACTCCAAATGAATGGAGTGATTATTTGCCCATATTTAGAGAGCGTAAAGAGGACAACCCTGCTAAGCACCTCCATGTGTTTCATGAACTCATGCATCAATGGGAGATACATCATGAAGATGTATTAATGAATATGTTCATGTTCTCATTAGCAGGAGATGCTCACCAATGGTATCACTCCTTACCTCCTATTATAATTTCCTCCCTAAGAGAATTTCATGCATCTTTCAATAGAAATTGCCATAAGTTTTATTCCTCTGAGTTTATTTGTCATAATTGTTGTGAGGAATATGAGGACAGTTATCAATATATGGTTGTTTCTACTGAAATATGTAAGGATGAGGGCTGTTAGGAGGAAGAGAATGCTTTGGGAGGGCTGATGGAGATGGTAAAATCACTCTTTGCCGAGATAGAGAGGTTCAAATCTAAAGAAAGCGCAGAGGATTCTCCACTCCTTGAGGCAAAGGTTCTTGGGAGCCCTACTGAGGAAGATGATGAAGGTTTCATAACTTCAGAGGCCTTGCATTCTGCTCCTGATGATCCTACTATTTCAACCTTTGATGATTATTTGGATGAGGAGCAACAAAGCCCTGCATCACAATTTGTTGACCTGGGGAGCAGCCAGCCTATGTATGACAGCTATGAATAAGATTCTGAGTTGGATATGCAGGATTTCTGAGCACATACAACAGAGGCTTATCCTATATTCATTAAATAAAAATATTATGAGTAAATCAACCATCCTGAGCAGCATGATGAAGAGCAGATCTTTCCCATGGTTCTCGTTTATGATGATTATGAATCTGATCCATGGGAGAGCTATGAAGAAGAAAATGAGCAGCATAAGGGGAAATTTATCTCTTGTCTAGAGCCTGTAAGTGAGAATCAATTTTCTGAGGTCAGTTAACCTGCATCCGCCTCTCACCCACCTGAGATTTCCAGAGAAATCCAACAATGTGTGAGCAACTGTGTAGCAGAGAAGGCTGCCTGTTATAAATTCTTTGGAGTTTTTTGCTTGTCCTATGAGCCTGTGAAGGAGTACATGGAGTTGTATTTCCTTCATGTTTTGAAGCCAACTCTATCTTGACCTCATCATTAGGAGGAAGGTTGAAGAATGTAACTATTTT